>JAQQSW010007929.1:0-13586 GCA_028646575.1 Pseudocheirus occidentalis
GATTTTTGCATCTATATTCATGAGGGAGACTGGCCTATAATTTTCTTTCTCCCTTTTGTCTCTCCCTGATTTAGGTATCAGCACCATATTTGTGTCATAGAAAGAATTAGGAAGGCCTCCTTCCTCACAAATTTTCCCGAATAGTTTGTAGAGTATTGGAATCAATTGATCTTTAAATGTTTGATAGAATTCACTAGTGAATCCATCTGGCCCTGGGGATTTTTTCCTAGGTAGCTCTTTGATAGCTTGTTCAATTTCTTTTTCTGAGATGGGGTTGTTTAAGTAATTTACTTCCTCTTCAGTTATGGCAGATCTCTTAAAGATTATGAAAGGTCAGAGTGGCTAGGTGGCCTGGTGAATAGAGTGCCAGCTCTGGAGTCAGGAGGACCTGAGTTCAAATCCAACCTCAGACATACTAGCCATGTGACCTTGGGTAAGTCACTTAGCTCCAATTGTCCCTCCTCCAAAAAAGCAAAAAAGAAAAAGAAAATAAATGGCCATTATGTGAAAGAAAAATTAGGGGAGAATTGAGGCTTGACATAAGAACACAAATGGGCTACCTTCAGAGGTGCTGGGTTTCTTGTTTCTAGAGATCTTCAAGCAATGCTGGATAATCACTTTCTGGAAACAACGAGGATATTTTTGCTCAGGCTCACTCTGGATTAGACAATCTTTGAGTTTCCTTCCAAATCATAGATGCTGTGGGTAAATACAAAGATTGACACACCCTGAAATCCAGATCTAATGGTGTAAATCAATGGTACAAATGGCCTGTTCTTTAATTGTTTAATGAGATATTATTCTGGTTGCTTGGGAAACACTCTCACTCTCTCTCTTTCCTCTCTCCCTCCTTTTTTCTCTCCCTACTCTCATTCTCTCTTGCTTTCTCTCTCCCTCTCTCCTGTTTCTCTGCTCTTTTTTGTCTCTTCTCTCTTCTCTTCCCTCTCTCTTCCCTTTTTCCTCTCCTCTCCTCATCTTCTTTTTTCATTCCTTCCCTCCTCTTTCTCTCACTCTCTTTCTGTCTCTTCCCTTCTCCCTCTTCCTCCTCCTTCTCTCACACTCTTGTTTTCTGTCTCCCCCCTTTCTCTACTCTCTTTGTCTCTTCCCTCTTTTCTTCCCACCTCTCTCACCCTTCTTCCCCCACCTCAATGCTTCTCTCTCTTACTCTGTTTATTTCTTCCTGCTTGCCTGTTGGTCTTTCCACCCATCCCAAGTCTCTCCCTCCATGGAATCTATATTTTCCTTCAAGATTCAAATCAAGTAGCACCTTCTACATGAGACCTTTCCTGATAGCCCCTCTCCCCCCATACTCTCCGCTCCAAATCACCTTGGAGCAGTTTTGTATCAGAGTTATTTGGTGGTGTGGATGATGCTTTACTTCTGGAGTTAAGAAGACCTGAGGTAAATCCTGCCTCAGACACATACTAGATGTGTTACCCTAGCGAAACCACTTAAATCTGTTTGCCTCAATTTCCTCATCTATAAAATAGGGATAATAGCACCCACCTCTCAGAGTTGTTGTGAATATTAAATGAGACAACAATTATATAGCACTTAGCTCAATACCTGGTCTGCAGTAATCACTATATAAATGTTAGCTAAGATGATAATGATGATGATCCTAGCAAGTCACAACTTCTGTCTGCTAGTTTCCTCATCTGTAAAATGGGAATAATATTAGCACCTACCTTCCAGGGTTGTAGTGCGGATCAAGTGGGATGACATTTGTAAAGTACTTTGAAAACTTTAAAACTCTCTACAAATGCTAGCTATCCTTAGTATTGTGTCTATTTTGTGCACATGGATACATGTTGTCTTCCTCGACTAGCTCTTTGAGGGTGTGAATTATTTTTGTCTTTCTATCCTCGATATTAGCACAGAATTGTGGTATATAGTAAGAATTTAATGAATGCTTGTCGACGGATTAGAAAAAAAACTAAAAACTAAAAAATCAAAACCCCCAAACTCTTGACAACAAAGTAGATGGCCCAAAGCTAAAAAAAGAATTTTAATAAGACATACAATGATGCTACAGCAGACTTCAGGAAAGAGCGTTTGCATTTCTATTTTGCTAGTTGGAGCCTGGAAAAATATCTCAGGAAATTCAATATTAAAGTTGATTGTCTTTCTTCAACTTGTCCTGCTCGGCTTTCTCCTTCATTGCCCTGGTAAAGTGCCATTAGTATTGATCCCTTTTGTCATGTGTTGTTGGGCCACAGGAATTTTCTTTCTGTGGTCTGAGAGTGAATATGGTAATGAATCGTCTGGCCTAAATAAATGATAACTTTTCCAGTTCTCACCTTCTATTTGCTTGTGCTATTTCCCTTAAAATAACAATGCATTTTACGAAGCTGTATCTGCTCAACACATTTCAATAGAATAAATGCCCTCTCCTCTTTTAAAAGGTCAATTCTATAGTTCACAAATAAACAACCGATTCACAGTATAGATCAATATGGGTCAATTGTTGTTGTCAGTCATTTCCGTAACTCTTTATGACCCCATTTGGGATTTTCTTGGCAAAGATAGATACTAAGAGCGGTTTGCCATTTCCTTCTCCAGCTCATTTTGCCGATGAGGACCTGAAGTGAACAGGGCTAAGTGACTTTTTTAGGGTCACACAGCTAGTAAGATAAGGGTCTGAGACCGATTTTTGAACTCATGAAGATGAGTCTTCCTGTTAGGTAGGAATAGGTCAGGAATCTTCCTGATTCCCAATTCAGTGCTCTCTGTTCCACCTACCTCTCCATGTGGGTAGAGTAGATGGATGGTATCAAAAGAAAAAATTTTTGTTTGGGCTTTCACTCTGATTAATGAGACAAAACTCAAGTAAGGAGAATTAAAAAGAATTTATTAAAAGTATATCAAGGTTGCTACATGTTGACAAGTTGATCACTGGAGATCAGTAATGGCATCAAGATGGAGCCAGCTTTGGTTGATAACTTTTGCAATGAGATAAAGACAACCTGGATAGGTCCACAGCAGTAAAAGGAGATGGGTCCTTGCATGTCAGTGCCTCCTCAAGATAGGAAGCCCAAGACAATTTCCAGGTACAAACAGGTAGGAGGTGACTTATTACTTGAGGAATAGCAGATAATACAAAACTGCAGACTTGGTGATGTCTCCTCCAACACTTATTGACAAGCAGATCTGGGAACAGTCACTGGATTAGTATAATTTTCAATAATGTTAAGTGTGTGCATGCATGTGAACATGTGTGTGTGTTTTGGAAAGAAGACTAGAAAAAGACCAAAGGTAAAGGAAAGGGGAGGGTAATTATTCATAATGTCCAATGAAATCCTGCATGAACTAAGAAATAGGCTAGTTAGAGTGCAAATAAAATATAAACAATGAAAAGAAGTATGTTTCTATTATTACTATGTCCAGTAGAGACCAGAAATGACCATGTAGAATTAGAAGAAATTATAGGCATTCTGGTTTGAGGTAATACATTTAAAAACTTAGTAATTTTTTTTTGATGTTGTTGATAATGTGACTGTTCCCCTACATGTAGCATTGGAGTGTCATGTGGCTCAAAGGGAAGCAGAATAGACACTTCCACCCTCTTCTCTCCCTACCCTTCTTAAGGAAGACGATTTCCTGCCAGGAGGGGTAGCAGGAGGTAGAAGGCAGATGCTTGATCACATTGCTCTCCTCAGAGAGAGGGGTTACTAGGCTAGAATTATATCTGTTGGCTCCCTTAAATATCATTAGGCTACAGGATGTGATTTTTAGGTTCAATCCAACTCCCAATTGCTGTTTCATTAATTGGGGGGAGGGCAGGACCTCAAATTTTATATCCAAAGCATTCTTTCCCACCAAATACCACTCCCACATGGATACACATAGTAGGTAGGTAAGAAACCCATTTATCCAAATTGACAGCAAAAATAGATATCAGCGAATGCATACACAGGAGAATATATACCAGACAATACAGAATGAAGGAGCTTTCCCACTGGGAATGAGGCAATTCAGCCTAACAGAGAGAGTCCTAGATCTCACCCAGGGGCAAGTTCCCCAACATCTCTAATGTAGCAGGTAGGGACACGATGAAGACTGCCTGCTCCTCTCGTGTTGGCCTCATCCCAGAGCTGTTTCCTTTAGAAACCTGAAGGGTGGGCATTGTCTTCCATTTTTCCTCTCAAAGCTGGCTGCCAGAAATGACTAAATTGTCTTCAGTCTGAAGCAACTCTGAACAAACTCAATGAGACAAACTTGCCACTTTGCCCCTCCAGCCAACCCTGCCCCATGTGTTACACAGATGTCTACCAAAGAGGAGAGAGTCCCATACCAACGGGCTTTGGGGCTAGAGTGACAATAACTTGTTTTATACCAACTTCAGTTCCAAACATATCCCTTTCCCATCTGCTAGTCAGGGAACCTTGTGACAAAGATCTTTTTTTTTTTATTTTTTGACAATTTTTTTTTAAAAGAAGAAAATCAATTCAACAGAACCAATACACTAAGACTGATGGTATCATTTGTACTCCTTACTCATAGTATCTGTAGCTGCAAAGAAGGGAGAAAAGTACCTTTTGTAAATGACCTGGTTATATTGGTAGTTGTTTGATTTTGCTATTATTTGAATTTTCAAGATTATAGTAACTGTGTTTTGTTTTACTGGTTCTACTTACTTCATGCTGCAGTAATTTACGTAAGTCTTACTTTGCTTTTCTGAATTCTTCGAATAGGGGAGGTAGTGGACATTAACCAATTGATTTCTCCTCCAGTGTAATCACGGAAAGCAAAGGGCAGTAGCAGAGGTAAAGAGCTATTATTATGTTAACAAAGTGTTAAATAAACTTTAAGCATGAGTCTCAACACAGAGATTCCTTACAAAGTGTGAAAGCATTTATCTGATTGAATTGGAAGGGGAGTTTGGAATTAACTGGGTAAAAACTGGCCATACAGTTTTTACATAACTAAAGGCTTTTACATAACTAAGCCTGCCAGCCTTGATGGAGTATGTGTAAGAGTTCAAGAGAGTTCTTGAGGCTGGTTTAAAGAGATCTCTGCACCTAAAAGAAAGGCAACAAGGGTGACAATTTTCTTTTTTCCTCCTACATTGACTATAATGGCTAAAATTGGAATCATTTAGCCAGCAGGAGACACTTTATCCATCAATTATGGAGTTCATCAGTTCAAGAGAGTTTTATGCATAGTAAAGGGAATATATCCATTATGTGCATTTTCCTGTTAGACAGAAAAGGATAATTACTTGAGAAGAGATGTGGCTTCTAGCAGAGTGACCACTGGCAGAAGAGAAGAGAGCTGACCATGGATTTACTAGAGTTCTGACTAATTAAGAGCTAAGCTGTGGAGAGGACTCCATAAAGAGAGAATGAATATAGAAGTCATATAGTATGGGAGGTGTAAATTGGCTTGGACACTTGTATTCTCTACATGTGTATCTTACTTCCAAGGTACTCTAAATTTGTGTCCACTCTTCCCATGGATACTTGGTATATTTGTGGGACAGTATTCCCTAGGTTTTTCAGGGATGAATGTTTTTTCCTATACCATCTTAGTAAATTCCTTTTCTATGAGCTATTAAAGGCAAGCACAAAGTTCCACCCTATATCCCTTAAATCAACAAAGCTAATGGAAAAAAAAGAAAATGACAAATGTTGAAAGGGTTTTGAGGAAAATAGGAACATTGATATTCTATTGGTAAAGTAGTTAATTGGTTATAACCATTATGGAAATCATTTTGGAATTATGCCCCCAAAGTTATTAAACCATGCATACCTTTCTCATAATACCAGCACTAGATCTAGATACTAAAGATATCAAAGAGGAAAATGTCTTACATTTACAAAAATATTTATAACAGCTCTTTTCGTAGTGACAAAGAACTAGATATTAAGGGGGTATCCATCAGCTGGGAAATGACTGAACAAATTATGGTATGTGAATGGAATAGAATGCTATTATACTATAAGAAATTTTTATGAGATGATTTCAGAGAAACCTGGGAAAACTTGTATGAACTGATGCAGAATGCAGTAAGTAAAACCAGGAGAACAATTTATACCTCACTAATAAGAGTATAAAAACAAACAATCTTGAAAGACTTAAAGAACTGCAATCAATACAATGATCTGCCATGATTCCAGAGGCCCAATGATGAAGCATGCTGCCTACTTTTTTGACTGAGGGCAAAAAATATAGAGCAAGACATATATTTTTTGGACACAACCAACACAGGAATTTATTTGCTTGACTATCCTTATTTGTCAGAAAGGTTTTATTTGTCTTTTTTTTCCCCCAGTGGAAGGGGGAGGGGAGATGGGAAGAAAAAAAAAGGAATGCTTCATATTGAAAAATATATAAATAAAAAAAATAAAGATAAGCACACTAGTAGCAACTCAGAAATTGTAATTTTAGAAGGGTGACCCCCACAAAGTCACCTTCCTGAAATCTTAGAATAGTGATACCCATGGCAGCCAAACCTGCAAAACTAAGAGTTTCAAGACAGGAAATTAGCATGAGAGGGGGTATTAAACTATGGAGGCTTCATTTGGGACATATTTAGGTCCTTTACACATTTTCAAGGACCAATTGGAAAGACTCTCCATTTAACACTTTGTTTCTTTGATGTCATAGTATCTTTTACTTTAGATTTAGACTCTAACTTGATAAGTTTTTTGTTATGTTTTCTTTACTTAGATCATTTTTTCTGAAATAGCTTCTGCATAGTCAAATGTTTATGAACTGCTATCTACCATATTATCATATATATTGTAAGTATGGAAACTGAGTTGAACAGTATGGACATTGTATCCCTAGAATAAACAGTAATTCACCTACAGCAGAGATGTAAAATATGCCCTCCCCTGCTGGCCCATGTAGCTCAGAAGGCTCTAAAGTGTGGCCAGATGAAAATGTAATTGGGAGACATTTAACAGAATGAATAAAGATATAATAGAACATAAGTAACAATAAAATGTGACTTTCTAAGTCAATATGCTGCCTATACAGAGCCATATGCATGGTGCAGTGGCCCTCTTTCTGTTTGTGGTTGACACTACTGTCCTAGAACATATTATGAAGGTTTCCTTTCCTTCCCCCTTTCCTTCCCCCTTCTTTTCCCTTTCCCTTTCCCTTTCCTTTCCTCTTCCTCCCCCTTTTTTAAAACAGACCAAGATTACTTGTCTTATTGTGACATGAATCCAGACATTTTGTCTGAGATGCTTTGGATTTGTGGGCACATAAGATAAAGTTTGCTTGTTGGCTAGAAGACCTGAGTAATCAACTAGAAATGTTTAATCCCTTGATTGGAAGCCTTATACTTCTTCGGGACCTTTCTGTGTATGTTTGATTTCTTTTAAAATTATTTTTGCAATATCCTCTGGTTGGTCTCCCTGGCTCAAGTCTTTCCTCACTCCAGTACACCCTCAACTTAGTTGTTAAATTGATCCTACTAAAGCACAGGTCTGACCATGTCATCCCCTACTCCCAGTCAATAAACTCCATTGGCTCCCTATTACTTTCAGGATCAAATATAAAATCCTACTTGACTGTTAAAGCCTTTAATAACCTTGTACCTTTCCATCTTTCCAGTCTTTTTACACCTTATTCCCATTCACATATTCTGTGAACTAGGAGCATTTCTTCAAACATGACTCTCCATTTTCTGACTCTACAAATTTTTACTGGCTGATTCTATGCCTAGAATTCTCTTTCTTCTCATCTCTGCCTCCTCACTTCATTCAAGTGTCAGTAAAATCCCACCTTCTGCAAGAAGCCTTTGCTGATTCCCCTTAATGCTAATGCTGTCCCTCTGATATTATTTCCACTTTATCTTGTATCAATTTTGTTTGCACATAGTTGTTTCCATATTGTCTCCCTTATTAGAATATGAGTTCCTTGAGGGAAGGGATTATTTTTACTTTTCTTCGTATCCTCAGCACTTTGCACAGTAGCTGGTACAGGCTGACTTGATATGCCTGTCCTAATGAGAAGTGAACTCAGATCTGCACTTGAAATACCCAGTGTGTATCAGGGTTCATTGTGGGATCTTTGGGAGCCATATATGTTTCTAGGACCCAGAGGAAATTTGTAGTACCATGTCTATATTCTTAATTTATTAGAAATCAGTACCTCACATTAACACAACTTATGAGCATATACTTTATTTCCATATCCCAAAAAAGTATAGTTATAAATGTTTTGGTGTATATAATGGCTTTTTGTCTTTCACTTTCTTGAGTTATATGCCTAGCAATGGGATCTCTAGATCAAAGAATATAGACATTTTAATCACTCTGTTAGTATAATTTCTAATTGCTTTTTAGAATGATTAGACAATTTCATAGCTCCACCAACTGTGTATTAATTAGTGAGACTAGTGAATTTTAAATTTGAAGGGTTTAAATTATCAGATGCACAATTATTTTCACATATCAATTCATTTGATGTCTTGCCATGAAACATGGCTACTTAGGAAATCTAATCATTTGTCCCATTTAGCCTTGATTTATCTGAAATATGGGTCATGAGCTCTTGGTCTTTCTTTTTAATTTTCTTTTCTATGTAGTTCCCCTAGATTCTGGTGGTCCTTATCCCAACTCCTATTTGCACTGGAAAGTTGGATCCCCAGAGGGCAGCTACACATCCCTTTCAAGGTTTTAGGGGTAACCCTGACTCTTCTATTTCTCCAAGCACCCATCCAGTGGGTGGTCCCCTAATATCACTTGTCCAGTGCTGTTTAATATTTCTGAAGTATCATTGATGTCAATAGTTAGCACCACGCTACTAATTTAACCAGCTGATTTTCGTTCAGTATAGATTAACCAATTGAGTAATTAGTTTTCACAAAGGGACTTTTACTGAAATGCATATATATGTGGCTACGTATATATAAAGTGTCTATATCTACCTATCTATCTATCTATCTATCTATCTATCTATCTATCTATCTATCTACCTAAAGTCTTTATAGCAAGACTTGAATTATGCAAATGTTCTACCCCACCCCTTACCCCAAACTAGGTTATTCTTTCTCCTCTATGCCTTTCTCTTTGGAGAAAGTGGGCTCAAGTTCAAAATGAATTACGTTTTCCCCACCACCATGCTTACTTCTGGGTGTAGAATGGACCAGTGATTTCCTCATTTGAAGGAAATGTCATCTCAATACCAGGGATGACAGATCACTGAGCCCAGGTCAAGAAAGTAATTCCTTAGTGTTCAAATTCTTCTTTTGTACTTATGACCCTTGTGATTATAACTGGGAAGCCAATTAAACTTTCTGGGACCTAACTTTCTAATAAGTAAAATGAGTGAGTTGGAGATGATCTTCCTTGCACCTGTTAATCCATGATCCTACCCCCTTGACTTTGGAAAAGTCACTTTCTTTCTCTAGGTCTCACTCCTTTTCCCCATCTGTAAAATGAGTAATTTAGACTGGATGACCTCCAAGGCACAGTGCTGCTTTGGGAAGTAATGGAGTTCTCTCTTTGATCAACATCTTTAGCAAAAGGTTAGGTCAGGTATGTTTCTTGTTGCTGAGTCATTTCAGTCATGTCAGACTCTGTGTGACTCCATTTGGTTTTCTTGGCAGAAATACTAGGGTGGTTTACCATTTCCTTCTCCAGCTCATTTTACAGATGAGGAAACTGAGGCAAATAGGGTTAAGTGAATTGTCCAGGGTAACAGCAAACAAATGTCTGAGGCTGGATTTGAACACCCAAAGATGGGTCTTCCTAACTCTAGACCCGGCACTCTATCCACTATAACACGTATCTACCTACTGGTCAGATATATTGCAGAGTAATAAGTAGGAAAATTTTCAATTGGCATGAAAATAGTTGGGGAGGTCAAGTGCCACAGCTCAGAAAACAATTTGAGGCAAAAGACACCTATGAGAGGAGGCAGTGCCATCCCCCCTCCTCGTGGAATGTGGGTAGAAGGAGCACCCTCCCCCATAGCGGCGCCACAGTGATAGGATCCTTTGTTCAACTGGCTCTGGAACATAAGAGGAAATGTAGTTGCATCCTCATGGCTTGGACTAGAGAAGTTTGGAGATGGTAGTTGAAGTAAGGAAGAAACTCTGCCCCCTCTCCATCTCCAGATGCACCCTGTAACTAAGCTCCATTTGCTCCATGCTAGTTACAGCTTTGGTAGGTTACAGAGAAAAGTCTTGTTCATGATGGATTGGATTAGCTGGCCTCAGATCTCTCTTCCAGCTTTCAGAATCTGAGTCCCTTCCAACTCTCATGTTAATTGACTGCAAATTAGTCTGGGTAGAAAAGGGCTTTGTACAAAATTGTATCAATTGTCAAAAAAATCATTTTTCTTTGTATACCATTTTTATTGATGCTTTTGGTTAATATATCATATACATTTCTAGACACATACCTCTCTTTCTTAGTCAGTGAGTCAACCTTCAATCACAAAGGTTAAAAAAGAGGAAAAAAAAATCAGTTCAGAAAAACCAGTTGACCATAGTAGCTGAATATAATTTACATAGCATTTTAAGGTTTGCCAAGTACTTCATAAATATTATTTCATTTGAACTTTTAAACAGCCCTGTGAGGTAGGTGTTATTATTATCCCCATTTTATAGATAAGAAAGCAGGCAAGTAGAGGTTAAATGACTTGTCCGGGGTCACATAGCCAGTTAAGTGTCTAAGGCTGGATTTACACTCAATTGTGACTCCAGGCTCAGTGCTCTGTCCACTGTACCACCTACTTGCCCTAGTGTCAAGGTAAGATGATGATACTGCATGTGTAGACCTACTAAAAGGTAAAATCATGCTCCTGCTTTTATCCATAGTATAGTAGAAAAAGCAGAATTGCACAGCAGAAATGCAGTAGCTCAAAGGAAACATGAGATGTGCAATTGAGAAACATCTCCACTCCAAATGTTCACATGGACTACATGTGCCTGACCTGTGGTAGAGCCTTTCTGGGCTCATATCAGTCTGATCCGCCATAGACATATTGTACCTTGACCCCTGTATAGGGATTTCATTTTGGGCCTCTTCAAATAGGAAAGACAACAATCAGTAGGAAAAGTACTAGACTTGGAGTCAGGGGTCTTGTTGATTGACAAAAAAAAAAAGATTTTTCAAAATTTTTATTTTTACCTTTTATTTTTAAGGTACACTTAAACTTATTTTCAGTGTGTCTCTCCCTTCTTAAAGAGGCATCTCTTGTAGCAACAACAACAAAAAGAGAAAAGCTAGCAGTTCATCAAAAATAACCAATACATCAACCAAGTCTGAGATTATATGTAGTATTCCACACCCATAGTCCCCCACCTCTTCAAAGAATGGAAGGAGGTCCATTCTCATATCGGTTTTTTTGGGTCCTAACTCTGACTCTTTACAGCTGTGTAATGAGAGCCAAATTACTTAAGCTCTCTCTGAACCTCAGTTAACTCAAATGCAAAATGAGGCTAATAACGCACTCCCTATAGTACAAGACTGGTAAGGAAGGCGCTCCATACACCTTAAATTCCTATGGAAATGCAGGTCACTGCAGGAATAATAATAATAATAATAATAATAATAATAATAATGATAATAATAATAACAACAACAATAATAATAATAAACCTTAAAACATTATGGAAATGAGAATTATTATTGTGTGTTTATGGGAAGTTGGGAGCAAAATTTTGAAACTTTGCCTAAGGCACACAACATAGAGAGAAAAACCTGGCAATTGAAGTCAGAGCACGTGCTTTTAATTCCTGATCGGTCACTACCTATGTGACCCGATACAAACAATGAGGGGCTTGGACTAGATGACTCCCAAGGTCCTTTCTGCTTCTAAGTCTGTGAGCTCATTAAATACTTTGTTCTGCTTCTGCAAGATAGAATCATCTGCTTTAGGGAGCATCTTGTTCAATCTTGTTCAATTCCCCCCCCCCTTTAGCCCCCCATTTTACAGATGAGACAATCAAGGCCCAGTGAGGGCAGGTGCTTGCTGATTTTCCAATCTGTATCTCTGTGCACCATGTCTCCCATGGAAGCTGTGTGACAGAGCTGGGAAAATACAAGCATGTTTGATCTTTAGGACCCCCTCCCAAACAAAACCTCTTTTATGGAAATGGAGGGAGAAGGAAACGAGTAGCCAGGGTCAAAGGCATCAGACAAACAGAAAAAGAAAGTGAGAAGGCTAAAGGGAGATCCAAGATGCTGAAAGAGAAAGCTGTAACACCTCCCCCCCCCCCATACTTAGGGTGGTTTAGCTAGGCTGGAGAAGTCAGCAGCTTTTCCTCTTCCTGAAGGATGGAGAGACAGGTCACTTGGTGGCAGTGCACTCCAGCTTTTGGGAAAGGTGCCTCCTCTCTCTGCTGCCTCCACCTGTACCCTGGGAGTCATCCCTCCTTCTCTGGCCGTGCACAGAAGGCCAGAACACTGCACTTTTCCATTCTCCTTGAAGAACTATGAAAGAAAAAGACTAAAAGGTTGCCTGTCCCACCATATTGTTTTACTGTTTGAAAGAGGAAAAAAAATCAAGTAAAGCTGGTCTTAGCTCAAAGCCAATCTCTTATGGGTATTTTTTGTTTGTTTTTTTAATGATTTTTTGTTGTTATTTTGGAAGGGGGATGGCAGGGCAATTGGGGTGAAGTGACTTGCCCAAGGTCACACAGCTAGTAAGTGTTAAGCGCCTGAGTGCAGATTTGAACTCAGGTCCTCCTGACTCCAGGGCTGGTACTCTATTCATTGCACCACCTCGCCACCCCAATGATTAAAAAAAAAATGGTTGTAAGCACTGTGGTATAATGCCAAGAGAATTAGCTGTAGAGTCAGAAGACTAGATTCAAATTGTATCTCTTACACCACCTGTGTGAACCTTGGACAAATCATTTAACCTCCTCGGTCTCAGTTTCCCCATCAAGTGAGAGGATTGGACATGATGATATCTGAGGTCTCTTCTAGCTCTGGAGCCCGGATTCTATGATCCCTGAACACCGAGAACCACCATCAGTCCCTGGAACAGAGGCTGGAAAAGAGGGCACCATGGATCTGAAATCAGGGGCCATGGGTTCAAGTCCTGACTCTGCTACTTAGTACTTGTGCGGCCTTGGGACAGTAGCTTAGCCTCTCTGGGGCCCAGTTTCCTTGCCTATATAATAAGGGACCTGATTATCTGTGAGGATCATGTTGTGAGTCAGTATGAGAAGGATTCTAGCAGACGTGCTCTGTGATAAACTATCTCCCACCCCTCACTGCCAACATCCCTTCTTAACCACCTCTGCCATCAGCAATGCCATTGGGCATCATTCCTGAACAGAGTTACAATCAGAATGATAATTTAGGGATGGACCTAGGGTTTCATGGATATAGGGAACTATTGATGAAGAAACCCCCTTTACCAGGGTGGATCAGCACATACTTTGCTACTTATAAATGTTAGAAAGTTTCCTGGGGGTACTGAGAGATATAATAACTCACCCAGAGTCATATGGTCAAGTACATCAGGAAGCAGGGTTTAAACCCAGATCTGACTGACTCTAGGACTAGCTTACTCTCTACTACCCTCTGCTGTTGCCAATAACAGGAGCAAAAAACAAATAAACAAAAACCCAGCAGCAGCAATAACTGCATTTCTATGACACCTAAAGGTTT
>JAQQSW010007930.1:0-13586 GCA_028646575.1 Pseudocheirus occidentalis
GTGTCCTGATGGCCCTTAGCCACGAAGCCAGCCCACTAAATGAAGTCTGCCTGGCCAGAACTGGGCTCTGAAAAGCTGGTGGCATGGCCCTGCGCCTTCTGAAGTTTCCACTGGAGGAGGCTCTGAGAGACGGGAAACTGGCCGCCAGCGCAAGTCCACTGGGCCTTCCCAGACTCTGTGTCCCCCGCGGCCATTTCCTGACAAAACAGCTGCAGGAAGAGGGTGGCATGAATGCCCATGAGAGATTGGGTGTCGCATCCCGCAGGGGGTGGCAGCCTGAGGTCAGAGTGTGGCCCCAGCCGGGCATGGGCATGGGCGTGGGCGTGGGCCAACCCTCTGTGCTGGGTGCCAGCCACAGGTCCTGCTCAGGCTTAGCCTGAGGTTGAGGGTGAGGTGAGGCTAAGGCTTAGCCTGAGGCTGATGCTGGGGGAATGGCAGAGACTTGCAGGCCCAGGAGGAAGAGGAGCAGCTGTAAGGCCTAAAAGGGGAGGCAGCTGGTAGGGGGCACCTGGATTTGAACCAGGGACCTCTTGATCTGCAGTGAAATGTTTTCTCCCTGTGCTATACCCCCTGGCCCACAGGGACACCCTCAATTAGCACCTTTCCAAGCTATGCACAACACCCACTGCAACTGGATTCTAGAGGCATTGCCAGTCACTGGGAGAAGACTCTGCAGCACCCAGCTGTCAGGCCCACCTTTTCGGAACCGGGCTCACCCCACTGGCCCCAGTTTGTGGTGGTCAAGAGCTACTAAGCCCTCCAGCGGCTCCTTGGAGTTCCACGTGTTTTTTTGGATTTCAGTCCATTTCTGTACTTTTTACGTAAGTCCCGTATCTAGCACTTTCCCTCTCTTTTGAGTTCTACCTGTAGGTTAGTCTATTCCTTGGCTTGAGGTATTGCTGCTTTGCCCCTGCAAAGCCTTTTATTTTGCCTTTCCCTTTTATATTCCTTGGCAACTTTATTCTTTTTTCCGTAGAATTGTCTTTTAACTTGCTAATCAGTTCTCATTATTTTTATTCGATTGATTTTTTTTCACCTTTGTACACAATTTTGGCTTCTACACTTGATATTATTTCCCTGGGAGATGCACATATTTTTCTGAAGCCTCTTTCTGTGCCCCTACTCTATCGCCCCTTTTGCAGGATGCCTCTTTTTGTAATTATCTTCGGTAACTCCCAGCGTCCTTCAAGTCTATTTTCTTGCTTCCTACCTTGAGTTTTCTTGTTATTCCTCCTTTTTCTATTCTCTGTTGTTGGCCATTTTTTTTCATGGTTTCACAGGTTATTTCAGCCTGCTACCTCTCCAACTTTATCCAAAGTTCATTTGCCTCTCTGTCAAGTACCCAAGATCACAAGTCTTTGTATGGGCAGCCCAAAGGGAGATCTTGAGGTGATGTGTTTCCTTTTTTACTCATCTCCTCTCTGTCTCTTTAATCTTGTCCTATTATTCTTTGCTCCTAAATCTTAAGCAATTCCTCTGATCCCCATATTGCTGCTCAGCCCCTTGTAATAGCCCAGTTCTTTTTCTGTGATGTGGACCCTTGGTATGAGGATGGACAGGGCTGTTGGGAATTTGTGGCTTTAGAGGGGAGTAGCAGAGTGATCAGTAGGAGTCCATGGGAGCAAGGTAGCAGTTACACCATAAGAACACATCTGTAACCCTTGTTGCATGCTTACAGACATAAGGGCAGGAGTTTTCTCCTTGGCAGAACCAAAGCAGGTGATGGATTGAAGTCCAGGCCATTGCAAAGCCCTTGGGTCCTCAGGTGTGTACCTGTGATTTTCACTGATTTTTATACAGTCAGTAGCTGAATATCTCTGGGCCTCCAACAAAAGTGGTGTGATGTGGTTACCATTTGGCAGTGAGTGGCTGATGGCATCCTCTGAGGCTTCTTTTTGCCCTTTTAGAGTCTAGTTGGGCAGTAGAGGGGGAAAATCTTCAATTTTGTTTTGTCTGATGAGAACTAACGTTCCCTAGAGGCCCTCCCACTCTCATAAATCAAAGGAATATTATATCATTAAATCCAGAGAGGGACAGGGTGTGATCACATGGAAGGTTGTAGTCTGATGTTCACCAGTGTCCTTAGCATGACCCACTGCATTGTGTGTGTTACCCCTGAAGGTGAGGCTTAGCCTGAGGCAAGAGGTCAAGTAGAAGGATATGAGGGGCTCCATCTTGGCTCTGCTCAGTTGTCATGTCCCAGCCTAGAAGGAAGAGGAGAAGCTTGAGGGACTAAAAAAGGAGAAGCACCTCATAGGGGGCACCTTGTTTTAAACCAAAGACTCTTTGTTCTGCAGTCATATGCCTTAAGTCTAAGTTATGCCCATTAGCCTACAGGACATGGGCTATTAATACCTTCTTCTTTGGGCAGACCTTTTGCCATTGTCCACAGATCTATGGTTCCGTAGATCCCCCAAGGCAGGGGTGGGGAACCTGTAGCCTCAACACCACTTATGGCCCTCTAGGTCCTCAAGTGCAGCCCTTAGAGTCCAAACTTCACAGAACTAATCTCTTAATAAAAGGATTTGTTCTGTAGAACTTGGACTCAGTCAAAAGGCCACACCTGAGGACCTAGAAGGCCACATGTGGCCTCAAGGCTACAGGTTTCCCGCCCCTGTTCCAAGGTCTCAAGGTGGGTCTGAGGCTGACTCTGAGGCAGGCCACTTCTGGTAAAGAGACTGGCAGCAGGCACTGTCATTTGCCATCTTGTCATGGTCAGGCAATCTCTGGGGTCAAATGTAAATTTCTCTTTAGCATTCAAATTTTTTTGCGACCCTTCCCCTTGCCTTTTTAATCTTTTCATACACTTTGCTCTCCCCCTTGTACTCTACATTTGAGGGAAACTCAAGGTGGGATTTATATCCTCAAGCGGATAGTATAGTCTGGCTTCTAAGCTACAATTCCACATAGAGACCAGGCTGGCCATTGGTCTGAAGAGAAATGGGCATCCCTCTGACATGATTTGAGTGGGCTATTTTTACTTCACATTATTTTTCCAATAATAATTTACATTCAATAGGACGTTCAGGTTTATAGCATTCTTCTCAGTTCCACTTTGAGGCAGAAGGTCCAAGTGCATTAACCTGTTTGTTTTTTTTAATGAGGAAAGGGGTGGCTAGGTGGTGCAGTGAATAGACCATCGGCCCTGGAGTCACGGAGACCTGAATTCAAATGTGGATTCAGACACTTGACACCCTTCTAGCTGTGTGACTTTGGGCAATGCACTTAACCCCAATTGCCCTCCAAAACAAAAAAAAAAAAATGAGGAGACTGAGGTTGGTAGAGTTCGAGAGATTATACCAAGCTTATGTATCTCTTTGCTAGGTACCTGAGCCTGGGTTCCGATTTCCAATCCAAGTCACTGTAAAACTCTCTCTCCGCAGCTTGACTGCAGTGCTGTCTGAAATTCCACCATTAGAAAACTATTCCTGTGGGTTAAGGCATTGCTTCTGCCAACATCTACTTTAAAATGAAGCCTCCCTTAGAGGAATGGCCCTTTAAACTGTCATCTGTTCTATTAGGAGTAACCTCCCCTAAGCCGTTATCACAAACTAGTTCACGAGAAGGCAAGAGTTAGACGCTGTCCTCCTTGTGGGCACAGAGGGAGTAGGAGTTCACTGTGGGGGACAGGGAGAGGAAGAAATAAAAGGGAAAGTCTGGGGAGCTTGGGGTCCTGAGGCATTTAGGTAGAAGAACATCCACAGTCAGAAATGTCCAAAAGGAAGGAGATGGGAGGAAAGGGAAGACAAGCAACTACAATTTCCCCATTTCATTGACAGTTCCAGCCTTGCAGGTGGTGCTCATCTTTTATGAATACTTTTTTTAAATCTGTATTTCCTAGGAAAAGACAGGTTCTGGAAGTGCTGACTTATTCCCTGGATGGCATGACCAGGTCAGGCTGTCTCAGCAACTTTAGGCATCAAACTCAGATGCTCAAAGGATTTCTGGGCCTAGCAGATTCCAGGGCTGTCTGGTGTCACAAAACCTCAGTTCAATTGTGTGTGACCCTGAACAAGTCATTTAACCTATGGTTACCTCAGTTTGCTTTTCTATAAAATGCTGCTAATATAATTTTTCTTCCAGTGTAGTAAGGATCAAATGAAGTATTTATAAATGAAATATTTGTAATGTTTGTCACTAATAGGTGCTCTTAAAAAGCTTTTTTTTTTTTCCTTTCTGGAAAATGAGGGGAGGTCTTCATTTATTGTGTGTCTCAAACCCCTTTGTCAGTCTGGTAAAATCTATGGGTACCTTCTCATAATGATATTTTTAAACGATTGTGGCGAACTCTAAATTCTAATTAGAGGTTAATGAAAATAAAGAAGTATTTTTTTTTCCAATCCAAGTTGACAAATCCCTTGAAATCCCTCCATAGACCCCTTGAGTTAGCCCACACTGGGAGACGATGTTTAAGGGTTCTTCCAGCTCTAATATCGCATCTGCTACACGGTGACAATCACCTTTCCTCTCAGTAAATGCTTATCATGTCCTTCCATTTTCACCCAACCAGTTCAATTTAGATGAGATGAGGCAAGAAAGAGGCTTGGTGTTGTTTCACACATATTCAAATTACTTTGTAATGGCAGCAAACTTGGTGCCCCTGAGGGGGCTGCACTGCAGGCTCCCCAAAACAGGATTTTTGGTTGGAAAAAAAGCTTATCCGCTATATGACTACCCTTTTATTTCCACACCTTCTGTGAAACCTTCCCACATAATTCCAGCCACCATCAGTTTCCCCTTCCCTAAAGCCCCAGGACCTGCCCAGTCAGGGCACTTTGGCACTTGATTATCTTAGTTTATTTATTACTTTACTGTCTTGGCCCTGTTTTCTGAACCGCTCCTCAGTCATATTTCCTCAAGATGAGATTATAAGCCTATAGAAGGCAGTGACAAGTCTTAAATTCCAGACAGATTTTACCTAGCAAAGAGCTGAGCATTGTGGGGGCTCAGAAAAGACCAGCAGAGTGGAACTGAACTGACACTAGGCAAGAAGTGACCACACCGTACTCCAGCCAGTCCCACGCCAACCCCCAAAACAAAATAAAGCAAAAGCAAAAACAAAAACAGCAAACAGGAAACACTCGTCTTTTAAAAATTACTCTATTATTATCAAATAGAACCACAGTATCCAAAAGGTAATTATAAAGTTCTATCCCCAACTAAATCAACCTGCACCACCCCCAGGTGACCCCCAGAGGCCGGCAGCCAAATCACTCCCCCCGTGCTGATTGGTTTCATCCATTTTATTGTCAAGGAAATTAACAACCCAAGGGGGTTCCCCAGGCCCTCACTCTCCCCCGTGGGGCAAAGGATGAGGGAAGGATGGCAGAGTGCAACCTGGTCTCACTACCCCCTATTTTCCTGGGGGAAGAGGGTGGGATGGGAGGTTACAGTAAAGGGGTGCACTTCCCCTCAGCCCCCCTGTCCTCAATCTCCTCTGGGGTGGCAGGGAGGCTCGGTGGGTACAGAAGCGGGATCTTGCCTTGTTTCCCCTGCCCAGTGCCACCCAGTGAGAAGCGGGGCCCAGGAACAGGGGGGAAGCCTGGCTCACTCTCCGGTGTGAGTTCTAAGATGGTACTTGAGCGACTGTTTGTAGCGGAAGCACTTGGCACAGTGGGTGCAAGGGTAGGGCCGCTCGCCGGTGTGCGCCCGCTGGTGCTCCAGCAGGTGGTGTTTCTGAGTAAAGCGCTTGCCACACTCGGTGCAGTGGTAGGGTCGCTCCCCGGTGTGGATGCGCCGGTGCTCCAACAGGTGGTGCTTGCGGATGAAGCTCTTGCCGCACTCGGGGCAGGCGTGCGGCCGCTCCCTCGAGTGCACGCGGCAGTGGTTGGTGAGCTTGGACTTCTCGCTGAAGCTCTTCTCGCACTCTGGGCACTTGAAGGGCCGCTCGCCCGTGTGAGTCCTCTGGTGCCGCAGCAAGTGCGAGGGCCGGCTGAAGCTCTTGCCGCACAGGCTGCATATGAAGGAGACCTCGTGCTTGCCCGCGTGCACGCGCTGGTGGATCACCAGGCTGATCTGCAGCCGGAAGCTCTTCTTGCACTCGGGGCAGGTGTACGGGCGCTCCCCGGTGTGCGTGATCTGGTGCTTGGTCAGGCTGGACTTGTGGCTGAAGCTGCTGTCGCACTCGGAGCACTGGTAGGGCTTGGCCGCGCCCCCGCCGCCTGCCCCGAGGCCCGGCGACTTGGGCCGGGGCTTGAGGGCGTGCTTGGGGTTGTAGGGGGGCCCGCGGTCAGGGGACGCGTAGCCGCCGCGCACGCGGTGGATGCGCTGGTGCAGCGTGAGCTGCTGCTTGTGCCGGAAGCTGATGTCGCACTCGGCGCACTCGTATGAGCCTTCCTTGATGTGGTTGCGCTGGTGGATGATCAGGTTGATCTTGAGGCGGAAGCTCTTGCCGCACTCCATGCACGTGAAAGGCCGCTCGCCCCGTCGGTTCCGCTGCTGGTTGGCCGCCGCCGCCGCGGCCCGAGGCTCGCTCAGGGAGGGCGGCGCCAGGCGCTTCACGGTGGCGCGGCCTCCCAGGTGCAGGTGTGGGTGCGGGTGCGCGTGCGGATGCGCATGCGGATGCGGGCGGCCCTCGGGGCCCTCCGCAGGCACGGCCACGGGCAGCTGGGCCGGGAAGAGGCCGCCGTCGTATCTGTCGGACATGGGTCGCAGCGCCTGCAGGTGCTGTGCCTCCTCCTCCTCCTCCTCGTCGTCTTCGTCCTCGTCCTCGTCCTCCTCATCCTGCTCCTCGGTTTTGATCACGATTCCCTCGGCTGTGGGGGAGGAGCAAGAGAGAGGCCGCGTGAGCAGCGAGGCGGAGCTGGTTCCCCGGCCCGGGGGTCCTAGGCAAAACCTCTCCAGCTCGGCTAATGTAAGTCCTCGAGCA
Source organism: Pseudocheirus occidentalis (assembly GCA_028646575.1). Classification (NCBI taxonomy): domain Eukaryota; kingdom Metazoa; phylum Chordata; class Mammalia; order Diprotodontia; family Pseudocheiridae; genus Pseudocheirus; species Pseudocheirus occidentalis. The sequence goes on from JAQQSW010007930.1 coordinate 6,869, forward strand.
CCCCCCCCCCCTTTGCTTTGCTGTTCTGCCCGGGCGCTCGGGATTGTAGAGCTGGAGGGACACGGGGGATCCCCAAAGTGTGGCAGGCCCAGTTAACCGAGGAGGGAGAGGGTGGGCCATGCCTCGCGTGGGTCACAGGAGCTGGAGACCAGGCCTTAGATGTACGTGTCCCTCCCGGAGGGCATGAACCACAACCATCCTGCCCACGTGGCATAGAATCACAAGGGGGAAACAAGGGGCTGGATAATGGGCCCCAGGTATTACTCTGGTACAGTCCCCGGGCTGCTGTGGCAGCCACGTCTGGGCTAATTCCTCAGATGTTTTAAGCACCTACAATGAGTTACATTTCATTCCTTTTCGATTCAGTGTAACAATATCACAGCAGGACACACTTTGTCGGCTGCTGTGCCTCCCACCTGCCTGCCCTGGTCCGGGATCCACAAAGCTCTCTCCTGAAAGCAGCCCCGGGGTTTCCCTGCTGTAAGACCGCCAGGTTCAGGGTTCCCTGTCATGCAGAGGAAGCTGGTCAATCCCTGCCTTCCCATCTTACCTGTACAGTTCCTCTGCTGCACCAGCATCTGCTTCAGTTCACTGAAATCCCTGGTGCCTTCCGGGGATTCTCCCAGCCTGGCTTCCTGCTGTGCCCCCGACTCAGGCCGCTCCCCACACACTTCGCCCAGTTCAGATTCCTGAAAGCCATGCTCTTCTACTTGTCCTGTCAGTGGTTCTGGTGTTTCCAGGTTTTCTGAGCCTTCATCATTGGTCTGTACTTCTATTTTTATCACAATCCCATCATGTGCTGGAAAAAAAGGAGAAAAGGGGACTTAGGAAATAGTCACACTTTACTTTCACAGATGCACCTAGGTACTTTTTTTTATATTAACACTTATTTGTGCACCCATCATACCCTCATGTAAGCTCCATGAGGGTGAGGGCAAGGGACATCTCTTCTTATCTCTGGTACTGGTAATGTAACCATGGGAAAAAAAAAAAGACCATCTCATAGGATGCTATGGAGCCTCCTGAAATCGTAATAAAGATGGGGCCGACACTTCTGTATGACTGAGGCAAGTCATATATGATCTGTCATGGGAGGAGAGTGTTGGAGCAGGTAACCTTTGGAGCCCCTTGGGTCAAAGTACCCTGATTCTACACGGTATTGTCATGCATTTTCTTCATGATGCTGTGCTCAAGCTTCAGGGCAGCAGACCCACCTGAAAGCCACCTTACCATGAGGTGTTTCTGATGCTTTCAGAGTGGGACCCTCTGGAATAGGGTCCCACATGGCCTGCCTTTGAGCAAAGTTGTCCTCCATGGAAAAGTTGATAAAGACATCCTGGGCAGCTGCTTTCAGAAAGGTCAAAACAAACTTTTTTGCAACAGAAGAAATCCATACTGAAGGCTATAAAGTTCAAAGGTACACAGAAATCAACTTTCAAAATATCTTAAAGATTGGAAGATTGCAAAAGGATGAAAAAGACTGTGTACCATTTTTTAAAAAAACAAGAAGACATCAGTCACTATGCATCTAAATACCTACTTTATCATCTCTAAAAAAAAAACTTTGAAAGTAATCATGCTATATTTTTAGACGTTTTTGGTTTATTGATAAGTTATACTAATTTTTTTTTCTTTTTTATCTTTAAAGATACTATTTATTGTATGGGATGGCTGTCTGGAAGGGTAGGGGAGAGATACTGGGGGAAATTACAGTAAAGTAAAAAACAAGAGAGTAAAATTTATATTTTTTAAAAAGAAAGTAATCTGTGCCTGGACTGATGGGATTCATTGGGAAAAGGGAAAAGGAAGACTTTTACACATGGTATTCTATGTGTTCCCCATTATATAATCAACTGAAAGATTGAATGATTATAAAATCCATTAAAATAACAGGGAAGGCATCCTGGACAACAGGTAGATCCTTTGTTCATGATTTATGGAAAGCAATGGACAAGAATCCCACAGGATGAGGTGGTCTTCCAAGGTGGATGAAGTACCCACATCTATCAGATTCATCCACTGTAATCAATAGTGTTCTTGAGAGTCCCCAGCTGCACAAGTGATCCACCTTCTGGTCATCTAGGGTCAGCCTTCTGCATAGGCAAAGGTGGACACCTATATGGTGTGATCTGATGAGCAGTCCTCAAAAATATCTCCTGATCAAGATGCCCCTCTCAAAGACCAAGTCCTCTGATTTCATTCAGCAAACATATTAGGCACTTAGTGTGTGCAAGGTAATGTACAAAGAGGAAGTTAAAAATTTAGGGGGGAAAAACCCTAGCCCTCATGCTCACAGTACTCCCTGGTATCATGAAGCGTGGATTTCTCCCTACGTCTCTCAGAAATGCAGAGATTCCCAAGATGATTCATTCATCAAATGGCTAACACTGCTGATCTCTTCCTCTCAGATTCGGGGGTTCTAGGGTATAGCCAGAAGGCATGGGGCCCTTGGGAAGAAGAGCAGGTCCAAAGCATGGGGATGGAAAAGCACGTGGACAGAGCAAAGACAAACTGTGGACATCTCACTTTTGCCAGAGTTTGGATGAGACAGGCACCCACGGTCATCCTAACAGTGTTTAGGCCTTAGTGCTTCAAGCATCGCAGAAAAATTATACTACCTAAAAAAAACCACATTAATTTAATTGCAAAGGTACAAGCTTAGGGTGTGGTTTTGTAAAAATGTTAACTCTTGCCTTCTTCCCTACCACAGGCTCTGACCTCAGGCCCTGGTTAGGGGGACAAACAGTACATTTAAAAAACAAAAGCATTTCTGAGGTTCCTATTTCCCTGTGAAAGTCCTGGGCCCAGACAGGTAGCACCATTAAAGAGCTGGGCTTATGCTTCAGGGATTGGGTGCTCAGGAGAGGGACATGAAAGAAATTGAGGCACACATTATTAGAGTGGGAAGAGCCTTTAAAACAGTGGTTCTCAACCTTCCTAATGCTGTGACCCTTTAATACTCATGTGGGTGTATCTGCCTGTGGGTGTACTCTCCTGGAGACAGACAGAGGAGCTGTGTCTCAGTTCCTAAGACCATCAGAAATATGTGTTTTCTGATGGTCTTAGTAACCCCTGTGACTCTTGTGAAAGGGTTGTTCAACCCCCAAAGCAGTCGTGACCCACAGGTTGAGAACCACTGCTTTAAAAGAAGCTACTCCAAACTATTCACTTGTAAAATTAGGAAACTGAGTTTGAAAGAAGTAAAGAAATTTGCCCAGGCCAATTAGTGTCAGAGCCAGAGCATCTCTGGACTCTTGAACTAATGCACTTTCTGTTGTACTATGCTGTCCAACCCAGGTATTTTTTGTTTGTTGTTTTGCTTTTTGGAGGGGGAAGGGCAGGGCAATTGGGGTTAAGTGACTTGCCCAAGGTCACATGGCTAAGTATCTGAGGCCGGCTTTGAGCTCAGGTCCTCCTGTCTTCAGGGCTGGTGCTCTATTCACTATGCCATGTAGCTGCCCCCAAGTATTTTTTTAAATAAATTTTTTGTCGATATCTTTTAAATGCTGCATCACCAAATTTCAGAATGCCTCTCCTTCTAGAGAATCATCCCATATGGTGATGTTTTGTTTGTTTTTTAAGGAAAAAAAAAGAAAAAATAGTAAAACCAATCAGTACATTGAAAAGTTTAGAAATATGTGCAGTTTATTACAGCTATTGACCTTCCACCTCTGAAACTAAGTGAGGTGGGAATGTCTTCGGGTAGTTCTTCTTTGGGGTTATGCTTGTTCTCTGTAAGTTTGCAACATAATCTTTGGATTGCTTTGTGGTGGTTCTTTCCATTAATTTATACTGCAGTGGTCACTGCGTATGTTGATTTTTTTGGCTCTGCTTACTCTACTTCGTATCAGACTGTGTGAATCTTTCTGAGCTTTTCTGTTCTTTATATTCACTTCTTACTGCACAATAATATCCCTTACATTCTCATACCACAATCTGCTTTACCATTTGCCGGCTGATGGAGTGTAAGCCCAGGCACGGGATGCTTTTCTTCCTCCATTCCCACTACTGACCTCTCTGGCTTCCTTTAAGTCCCAACTAAAACCCCATCTTCTACAGGAAACTGTCCCCACCCTCACCCCCACCCCATAATCTGAGTGCCTTCCCTCTCTTACTCACTCTCTCTTACTCCTTAGTAAGGCTGGTTTGTACATATTTGTTTGTCATTCCCTCTTAAGACTGTGAGCTCCTGGAAGGCAGGGTGTTCCCACTGCCTAGCACAGCACCTGGCACAGGGCATAAGTGTGTCTTGGCTATCTAACTGGTCAGTTATTTGCCAGCACACAAAGGGTTGCTATAAATATTTTCACGTATTTGGGGACTTCTAATCTCTGACCTCCTCAGGGTATAAGCCTAGTGGGAGAACCTCTGAGTCAAAGGGTATGGGCATTTTAGAAATCATGCTATTTAAATTGCTTCCCAAAATGCTTGTGCTGATTCAGAGCTCCACAAACAATGCACTTGTATTCATATCATCTTCCATCCATCTTATATCCTCTAACATGGATGATTTCAGTCTTTTGTTATCTTTATCAATTTTTAGGGCATGAGATTTGATTTACATTTCTTTTATTATTGGTGCACTGGAGCATTCTTTCATGTGGTTGTTAATAGTTAGCAATTCTTTTGACCTTCGACCAACTGCTTTTACTTATATCTTTTAGTTGTCTTAGTTTGGAGTCTCTAAAATTAGTAGCCTTGGATGTCCTAAAAATTCATCACCCTTCATCTTGAACTCTTGCAATGACTTTCACGTTGGTTTCCCTTCTAAAATCAGATATTAGTTTCTCCATCTGGCCTCCCTCTACCCAATGGACCTTTCCTTTTAACAAAGATTTGAAAACAAAAATTAATACATTAACTGAATTTGACAGAATATGCTATATTCAACACTCATCAAGAGGTGCACACTTTTCTCAAATCTTTTCTGGGGCAAAACTTATTTATTATAACTACACAGTATTCATTTTATTGTTCTTTCCATTTGCACTGTTATCAGGCATATTGATTTTCCTGGTTCTGCTTATTTCACTCTGTGTCAGTTCATAAGTCTTTCCATGTTTTTGTGATTTATGTGACTTTGTTATTAATGCAGGAATGTTCCCCTCTGTTGAAATACCACCACTTTAGTCATTCCCCAAGTTAATAGGCATCTGTTCTTTATGACCACAAAAGGGGATGCAATGACACTTTTGTATATGTGGGACCTTTATTTCTGTCTTTGACCTCCTTGGGGTCTATGTCCAGCAGTAGAACCTCTGGATATAAGGGTACAGACATTTGAGTTAATTCTGGGGATCATAATTCCAAATTGCTTTCCAGAATGGTTAGACCATTTCCATGGTTAGACAGTTCCACCAACAGCATATTCCAGTTTTTCCATGGTTTGTCCAACACTGACTAATTCCATCTTTTGTCACCTTGGCTAATCTGCTGGTTATGAAGTAAAGTCTCAGAGTATTTCTTTCTCTTGATGACCTCATCAGTTACTACATACCTACCATCTTTATGGCAGTGACTCCTAAATCTATACATCCAGCCTTCATCTTTCCTGAGTTTTAGTCTCTCATCATCAACTCCCTATAAGACATTCATTTAAAAAAAACAAACTATATTTTTATTCTCAATTTAAACATTAAATAAGATAAGTATTTCTATGTACAAAGTAGAACCAAGAAAGAAGGTTGTATGTGAAACTGTGGTTCCATTAAGTATAGCTTGTATTTCCCTTTAAGTATGTGACTTCAATACATAACTTTCAAAGTTAGCAGGCTTGTCTGTTTCCTCCTGACTTTCTCTTCTCTTTTGTACATTAAAAAATGTACATTTTTTACATTTCTTTTACATTAAAAAATGTACATTTTCACATTTCTTTCTTCTAATATTTTGGCAACTTATCAGTAGGCTCCCTTTCCTTGCTACCTCCTGATCCTTAATCCCACCAATGAAAAAAGAAAAAAAACTTATAACAAATATGTGCCGTCAAGCAAAATAAATTTCCAAACTAGCCATATTCTGCATCTTGAGTCCATCATCCCTCTGTCAGAAGGTGGGTAACATGCTTCATCATCAGTCCTCTGGATCTACCACTGAATATGTCTTTGAAATATGTTTTTCTTCATTATATAAACTGTCCTCTTGGTTCTGCTCACTACTCTGTATCAGTTCATGCAAGTCTTCCTAGATTTCTCTGGTTGCCCCTATCACTCTGTTGACTCATATTGGGTTTGCAGCCCACTAAAATCCCATTATTTTTCAAGCAACCAAATATGCATAGTCAAGAAAAATAGTTTACCTCAGTGACTGTATATAAAATTATATACACTTAGTTGTGAAATCAAAATCCATCACTTCTCTGTAATAGAATATTTCATTTTTGGTCCTCTGGAATCACAGTATTGTATTGATCACAGTTCTTACAGCTTTGAAAGTTGCATGTTTCTTCAGGGTTTCGTTGGGGGTTTTTTGTATAAATTGTTCTCCTGGTTAACTTAGGGATATGTTTTCCTCTAAGAGCCTTTAAATGTATCACAGTGGTTTATTTGTTATCTCACTGGTGACACTTTCTTTGATGAAGTTACTTCTTTTTTTTATGACTTTTTTTTTGACTCACCAATTCCTAAGGATTAAATTATTTTATCTCCAATTAATTTTTAGTCCTTTCCAAAATATTTCAAAATTTAGTCCTTTGTTGGATATAAATTTTCTTGAATGTGGT
>JAQQSW010007931.1:0-13586 GCA_028646575.1 Pseudocheirus occidentalis
CTGCCCTCCCCAGAGGTGATGGGGAACAGAGACAGCAGAGAGGGAAGGCAATCCCATTCAGTCTCATTCCCTTGCTGCTCCAGCCCATAGCCTCCTCTCTATCCCCAGCCATGGCTGAAGGCTTTAACTTTGCACACTTTGGGGCCACGGTTGTGTTGTTGTGTATTAAATAAGCTGAATAAAACAAGCGGGTCTCCAAGGTTTTAGCCATCCTACTCTGTCCATAGTCACAGCCTGGGGCTGTGGATTTCCTTGTCTAGACTAGGATTTGAAGGCCAGTGCCTACCCCAGACTACTCGGTCACCACACCTGGCCCCTTCAGGAAGGACAGCCTGGTGATGCTGGCCTTGCTGGTATGTATAAGGTGGGAGGGGTTCTAAAACTCCCTTCATAAAGGGGTTGATATTGGCAAAATAGTCCCTAGAGATTGATCATTGATACTCAGGGATCACAGCTGCACAGAGGCCTTAGATGCTAACCTTTCTCCATTCTCCAGCCATTTTATACATGAGGACACCAGGGCACCTAGAGGTTAAGTGCTTTACCAAGGCTCACACAGCTGCTAAGCAGAGGCAGGACCTGCACCTTAACCCTCTTGACTTCTAAGGCCAGAGACACTGTGGACTGGGCCCAGAGGGAAGCAGCACATGCCCACTGTCCCCATTTCTGGTCCCCAGACCCAGGTGCCTGCAGGCACAGGGCACATGGAGGGGAGTTTAATTTAGTAAAAGTTGATGTAGATTTGGTGCTGGAAGAGGCTCTAGAGGTCATCTAGACTGACCCCCTCATTCTGTACTGAGGCTGAACCCCAAGGCCCTACAGTGGGTAAATGGCAGAGCCAGGACCCTGGTCCTTCTCCAAATCAGTAACTATAGTGATTAGCTAGTTAATTCTCCCAATTCTCCACTCCTAGCAGTTATATATCTGGATAGGGAGATGAATTTTTTTCTCTTTTAGAGTACTCTTCACCTGTGTGGGTATTGGATGTCCAAATCCCACAGGCAGAAAAACTAAGTGCCAGAAACTGATGGGCTCCTTTGGGTGGGCTCTTGGGAAGCTGGTGAGTTCCTCTGGAGGCAGCAATGTGATCTGAGTTGGGAGGCAGCAAAGGGCAAAACTAAGATCCCAATTGAAAGAAAGGAAAACTGGAAGTTTCCCTCGAGGGCTATGAGGCATTTTTAAAAAAAACCAAACCCATACATTTCTGAACAATTTCTTCCATTACTAGTACGGGTAAGAGACTCTTGCGCACTCCTACACATTCAAATGTGGCTTTATTTACAATCTGATTTTCAGACAAACAGCAAGAGACAGACTAGAAGCCTTGGGCTTGGGCTTCCCTGGTGTTCCGGATCTTCTGGATGTGGAGCAGGCAACACTCTAAACCTCACCTTTTCCACCTCTGACCCTAGCTGTGTATGACCCTGGGCAAGTCATTTCAAATCTAGGTAACTCATATATGGAGAGTCAGCAGAAGAGGTGCCTCTGGGGGAGTGTCATGTGAGAGTTCACTAAATCAGTTACAATTCCAGTCCCTATCCTTGTGTAAAATCTCAGCTATTATTTTGATGAATGTTTTTAAATGCACAGAATATATAGGGTTACAAAGGAAAACAATTATTGAAATACAGTTTTCAAAATGCTTTTAAACAGTGGATGGAGCATTAGTCCTGGAGCCAAAACCTGAGTTCAAATCCAACCTCAGGCACTTTACTAGGTGTGTGACCCTGGGAAAGTCATTTAACCCCATTGCCTAAAAAAAAAAATTGTGGAGCCCAGGTTTAATAATCAGGTCAAGAGATCCAAATAGTTGAAGTCGATTGAGTCGAAGAGATTGGGACTTGAAGAAATCTACAAACAGACCAAGGGAGATAGACTCATACACATACAAGCAGAAGACTTAAAACCCTCATTGGATCCCAAGACAATCTTGCTTTGGTGCTGTTCTAGGCAATCATTGCCCAGAGGTTGCTCATGCAACCAGTGGCATCCTACCCAAACTGACACCTTGCCCTTTCGCTTTTGAAGATGGGTCTTGAATTCCCAAAGCATGTACTGACTGGCCTGGTTTGGCAGCAAAATTGTCATCACAGAAATGGGAAGGAAGCTAAGTAACCCCATTTGTGGTGGGTAAGCGCGGCATGTGAAAGGAACTCTAGGAGCAGAGGGCCTAGCTTCCAGTTCTAGTCATGTCTTCTCTGGGCCACACTTTAGTTCATTCCCTTTTTATAGGTGAAGTCCTGAAATTCTAGCTTTAAGGTTCTGATGTCATGAAGGATCCAGTCCTGGACGTGAGGCCTTTCTTTGAGATGCCTGAGACAACGGCTCCAGTTTAGAATCCACAAGGAGGCCGTGCATCTGGCTCTAGGACTTTTTGCAATTCTCTTGCCTAATTCCTGATGGGACATTATGAGATTTTGGAGCAACCTTCATAGTCTCTTAGCTGGCTTAACGTCCAGGCTTCAGAGAAATAATTCATCCAGTCCCTAATTTACCTGCCTCTTTTTGGGGGGATCCCCTTTACTGTAACTGGTTGCCTGAGACAACCTGTTTCCTTTTCCCCTTAATTTTATTACACAGTCCAGTGAGAGTAAGGTTTTTTAGGTGTGATCTAGGAGGGAAGAGAGGATATATAAATTCAGAAATAACCCACCTGGGTAAGACAATTGGAAATTCAAATAAAAGAAAACTACCTTGTCTTCACTGAATACTAGTTAATTTCTATGCTTTCGCATCGGACTTCCCCAGAACACTCCTCAGCAATCTGGGATTCACCCGTTCACTAATTCTCAATCCCAAGATCACTCTAGTCCAGTCAGGAAGCTTCATGATTATATGGCATATGGAAGTGTTCCATTCATGTTCCTAGGTAATCATTGACTAATACCCCTAGTCTCAAGGTCAAGACCTGCCCCTCTTGTCTCAGAAAAACTAATGACTTTTTAAAGTACAAAGATGAGTCTCTCTGTCACACACACACCATGGGTGGGCATGATGCCAGCCCATTCAGAACACTGCAGCAATGGTAGCCTTGGCTGGTCTTGGCTCAGAGTCCATTGTGACTCATGGCCTGAGGTTTACAGGGCAGGACGACTTTGTTCCCAAAGAGGGCAGTGGCATTAATAGCAGCTAGAGACGTGTCCAAGATTTGGCTGGCTGTATACATAGGTCCTGCAGGGGGGGCATTGTTGAAATAGCGCCCTGAGAACTGAGCATGCATATAGATGGGTGTTTGTGGAAGGGCATATGACTTTGTTTCTGAGCATCTCTCCTCTCGTCTTCTACCATGCCTGTAGAATTTGGTACATAAATATCAGGAGAAAAAGCTCTGAGGCAGCATGGCCACAAGACAAAATGACAAGGATTATGTATCAGATGAGCATATTTTTAATGAACAAAAAATCTATTTTCTTCCCCTCACCTCTTTTTTTTTTTTTTTGGAGGTCAATTGGGATTAAGTGACTTGCCCAAAATCACACAGCTAGTTTGTGTCAAATGTCTGAGGCCGGATTTGAACTCAGGTCCTCCTGACTCCAGGGCCAGTGCTCTATTCACTGTGCCACCTAGCTGCACCCCCTCACATCTTGGAAGAAAAAATTGTGAGGTCAAGTAAGACAAATTATGCTGCTGACCGTTTGCAGAAATGACCAGCTCCCTGAACTTAAGTCCCAAGAGGGCAGTTTATTTCTATTCTCCTCATCCCATCCATTACATGTGAAATGACAAGATTGAGCTTGACCACCAAAGTTCCTTCTTGAGCAGAACCTATGATTATTTAAACCTAATTTGACAGATTAACAGGCCACAGAAATTACAGAATCATAGGCTATCAAAGTTGGAAGGGACCTCAGAGGTCAATTAGTCCAACCCATGCATGGCTGAATTACGGAAACCTTTTCTACAAGAAGACTAGGCAATAAGGAGTAGTGGTTAGAGCATTGGACTTGGTGTCATGTCCGGGATCAGAGGGCCTAAGATTTTTTTCATTTCTTTCTCAATTACACATACATGCAGTTTTCAACGTTCTTAAGATTTTTTTTTTAACATTGAGTTCCATATTCTGTCCTTGAAAGGGTAAGTAATTTGATGTAGATTACATGTACAGTCATGCAAGGGTCTAAGATTCTTAAAGGATGGGCCAGCCAAATATAGGCTCTGCTTCTCAAATTCAGTGTGTCCCAAACAGAACTCATTACGTCTCCCCCTCAAACTCTGTCCTCTTCCAAGCTTCCCTGTTACAATGGAATATAGTACCATCTTCCCAGTCATCTAGGCTTACAACCTTTGACTCCTTTCACGCTTTTTGCACATATTCAGTCTGTTGCCAATTCTTATCATTCCTGTCTTTGCAACATCTCTCCATTCACTCAACTACCACCCTAGTACAGATTCTAATCACCTCATTCCTAAACTGCTGCAATCACCTAACTGGACTTCAGGTCTTTCCCTGAAGGCTACCCCCTGCATTCTGGGCCGTTTCCACTCTTCCTGATCTATATCTGACCACTGGACCCTGATGCCTGCTGAGGTGAAAGTGAGGCTGGTGACCTTGCCCAGCCCTTCCTCACTTAAATCCAATTCACTTGCATATCAGGGCATTACCTCTCTGATGTCACCGTTCTCTTCCAGAACAAAGGACAAACAATAGTAAGTCCTTCCCCACTAAGTGATTTCTCCGAAGTGCTGGTCTGACCATGTTACAGCTGTACTCAATGAACTAGTGTCTTCCAGTTAGTTCCAGGATCAGTTGTAAAATCCTTTGGTATTCAATACTCTTCACAATATGGCCCCTTTCTTCCTTTTTAGTCTTCTTACATGTGTCCTTCCTGAAGTACTCCATAACCTACTGACCTTGGCCTTCTAGCTATCTTTTGCACCTCTATACTGGCTGTCCCCCCATACCTGGAATGCTCTTCCTCCTCATTTCTGCCTCTGGGATCTTATCAAGACAGTGCCAATCCCACCTTCCTCCAAGGGTCTTTCCTAGTCACTGCTGTATAGGAGATGGAAAGTAATCCCAGAAAGAAATCGCTGTATATCCTGTATGTGTGTGCTGTCTCCTCAATTAGAATGTAAACTCCCTGAGGCCGGAGACCACTTACTGAGGTCGCCTGGCACCTGCTAATCTGATTAATCTACACTTATTGATTGACTGGCTGTAGGCCCCATAATGTATGTCTGCCATCCAAGGACCAGCCCTAGTTAAATTCTGAGTCATCATTAAATTGGCTTCAGTGGGGGCAGCTCTCTTAACCATCCACCTCTACTAAGCTGTATTGGAGCCTTGGGGGCTTGTATCAATAAAACGACAGATGGTAATCACAGGAAGTATTGAAATAAGTGGGAGCTAAGACTGGTGAGAGTCAAGAGGTTGAACCAGAATGAGCTTTGAAGGTAAGCAATTTTTGCTTCAGGCCACATAAAAGGGCAAGAATATACAAGACCTCTTTAACTTTGTCCTCTCAAGTTGAGGTTAGAGCATGAATTCTTAATCTTTTGAGTTATAGACCCTCTGGCAGTCTAGTAAAGCCTATGGTTCCCTTTTCTGGATGATATTTTAAATGCATAAAATGCATTTAAAGCATATAGGATTATGGGGAAAAGCACTTATATATTTTATAGTATCTTATTTTCCCTAATCACATCAAAACAATTTTTAACAGTCACTTAAAAAATTTGAATTCCAAATGTTCTCCTTCCCTCCCTCTTCCCCTCCCCCTCCTTAAAACAAACCACATCACACCTATCACATTGGCCAAAATGACAAAACAGGAAAATGATAAATGTTGGAGAAAATGTGGGAAAACTGGAACACTAATGGATTGTTGGTGGAGTTGTGAATTGATCCAACCCTTCTGGAGAGCAATTTGTAACTGCCCAGAGGGCTATAAAACTGTGCATATCCTTTGATCCAGCAAGACCACTTCTAGGTCTGTATCCCAAAGGATCATAAACATGGGAAAAGGACCCCCATGTACAAAAATATTGATAGCAGCTATTTTTGTGGTGGACAAGAATTGGAAATTGAGGGGATGCCCATCAATTGGGGAATGACTGAACAAGTTGTGGTATATGAATATAATGGAATACTATTGTTCCATAAGAAATGATGAGCAGCTGGATTTCAGAAAAACCTGGACTCACCTGAACTGATGCTGAGTGAAGTGAGAAGAACCAGGAGAACATTGTACGCAGTAACAAATATTGTGTGATGACCAATTTTAATACACTTACCTGTGCTCAGCAATGTAATGATGTAAGATGATTCCAAAAGACTCATGATGGAAAATGTTATCCACATCCGGAGAAAGCATTATGGAGTCTGAATGAAGATCAAAGCAGACTATTTTCTCTTTTTTGTTTTTGTTTATTCTTTCTCGTGGCTTTTCCCTTTAGTTTTGATTCTTCTTTCCAACATGACTAATGTTGAAATGTGTTTAATATGATCCCACATGTATACCCTATATCAGATTGCTTATTATCTTGGGGGGAGAGGCAAGGGAGGGGGAAAAATTTAGAACTCAAATCCTTATAAAAGTTAATGTGGAAAACTGAAAATAATTTTTTAAAAGGCAAGTAATGTGATATATGTTACATATATGCAAGCATGTAAACGTATTTCCATATTAGTCATGTGAGAAAAGTTTGGACTCAATCAAAGAGCTGCATTGGAGATCTAGAGGGCCACATGTGGCCTGAAGGACTACAGGTTCCCCATCCCTGGATCAGTGTATTGTTGAGAAGAGCTAAGTTATTCATAGCTGATCATGGTACAGTGTCACTGTTACTGCGTACAATGTTCTCTTGGTTTTACTTTTTTCACTTTGCATCAGTTCATGTAAGCCTTTCCAGGGAAAAGCACTTCTATTGAAATAAAAATATAATTTTTTCCCCCATCTCTGTATGTACAGAGACCTCTTAGGACTCTGAGGAGTCTGAGTTAAAGAAGTTTCAAATTAGAATATCTCATTGGATTTGGAGGCAGAGGACATGAGTTCAAATCCAGGTGCTCTCATTTACTTCTTCCATGATCTCGGGCAACTCCCTTTACTTCCCCAGCTTTTGTTTTTGTAATATGAGGAGATAGACTATATCGTCAAGTTCTCTTCTTATTCTAAAGCTATGACCCTTTTTCTAGTACTATTCTCTTGACAGTATTCATCAACTGTCCCCCACTACTCCCATTTCCCTGGGAAACTGAGATAATAAAAGTGGCTAAGATTCCATGTATTACAACTTTTTCTGGGGTCAGTTGTGTGCCCTGATCCTTAGGACCACATGCTCTGGAAGCAATGTTGCATCATGTCCACCAGATGGTGCCAGCATCCCCTAGACTCCTGCTGGAAAATCCAGGGGCTGGGGCTTCTCTGAACCTCAGCAGGGTCCAGGCTTTAAAAACTGCTCTTAGGGGACTGGTCTCTGGTCATGAGGCAGAAGAACTGATCTGACGGCATAATTTAACTTGGGAGGTGGGGCAGGAGGAAGGAGAGGAGGAGCTAGGGAGGAGGGTGGGAGGTGGGATGGTAAAATTAATCTGATGGGTGGGAGGTAGGAATCTGGGGCAAGATGATGCAGGATGGGTGGAAGGTAAGAGAGGCTGGGGGGATGTGGAAGCTCAGTTGACCCCAAGTTCCAGCCATATATATTTATGGCTGTAGGGACAGAGGAAAGAGCAGTGTCATGGAAACAGCAGCCAGCCAGCCAGCCAGCCACCAGCAGTGGATGAGAAGGGAATGTGAATAACTGTATTCCCAGCCTTTACTGATGGAGATTTGCTTCCTTGCAGCTTAGCAACTGGGGGTGGGGGTAGGGGTGAGGGGCTCCCACTCTGCTCAGAAGTGATCCCAGGGAAATCCAGCCTAGCCATGAGTTTTCCCTTCTCACCCCATCCTGGGGGTTCACAATGGCAGCAGCAATAGAGTTATATAGATCTAGAGCTCACCTTATCTGGTCTCCTGAGATTGAGTCTTTTTTCTGTCTAGCCTAAGGATCTGGATTAGCTCAGAGCTCCTTCTTAGAGTATTTGGGAGTCCTTGGGGACTGTGCTGGTCTAAAAGAGGTTGGGAGGGTGCAGGCATAAGATTCTTTGGAAAAGGCCATTCAAAGACTCCAGACCAGAGGGACAAGGAGATTAGCACATTGCACAGGATGTGGAGCTAGGAGGCTGAGAGGGATTTGAATGGGCTCAGTTTGCCAGAGATGGAGCTCTAAGTGAAGGGTGGGTGATTCAGGAACACACTGAGGGAGGACCAAGATAGGTTAACATCATCTCCATAGGAACAGGGAGCAGCAGTTGGGCTCTCAAGGAGAGAAAAGAAGACCAAGACAGACCAGCACTAATGGGTTGGGGGAGGGAGAGGAAGAAAAGGGCTCAAATTCCAGAGTTGAAGAAGCAGCTTACAGCTATGCCAAAGAAGGCAGAGAAGCTAAGAATGATTTTGGGAGAAGGCTCAGCAATTGGCTGTGAGAGCCCTAGGACACCTTGCTAGGGTAAAAGTTGCAAAATATTAGGGAAGGATGAGCTCAGGGAAGACAGATGAGGGAAAAGGAAGAGGAAAAGGGAGGTAGTAGGATTGAGAACAGAGTCCAAGAGCCTGGATGAGGAAACTTTGGAGGCTGGAGAAGAACTGAGGAGGCTGCAAGTTGGAATCACCCCTCCAAATGGGGTTTTTTTGGAGGTGCTCCAGGTAGGGATGCTTGTAGTCAGGGCATCTTTCCATTGCTAGAGAGTGAGACACCAAGTGATACTGAGTGCATGGGGGGCATTCCTGAGAAAGGTCAGACACTTGGTTTCTGATTTCACCTCTGCCCTCTAGCTTTCTTGATTTTGTGTGTCCCTTCTGTCCATCTGACCATTTTCTCTCACCTTAGTTCATTCGGTCTGTGTGTATTCCTTGTCCCTGGCTCCCTGCCCTTTGTGACCACCCCCACCCCATCACTGGCTCTACAGGAATCCCTTTCTGGGCCAGTCAGGCGGATAACTCAGGGCTGACAGGCATCCGGGCAGAGTACCTCTAGGCCAAGCCATGGGTGAGGTCATGGGGCTGGGCACTCAGTGTCAGCCAGACTCCCCTCCCCCCACTAGATTCTCTTCCCCTGCTCTGCCTTTTTGCCCAAGATCCTTCAGGCCGCCCACAAACCTCTAATTCCCCACCCAGTCATTGGGTCTTTTCAAAGGTGAAAACCAAATTTCTGTGGAATGATTACTAGGAGAGGAGGAAAGGAAGTATCTGGGCTGCTTCCAAGGTCCTTCTCCACTCACTCTTAACTGAGACCCCCATCACACTACAAGACAAGTCACTTGATGCTGGGAATGGGTTGCTTTTGTTTCTCATCAGCAGGTGTTGTCTGCTCTACCAGGTCATAGTCTATGGAGGGAGCAGTGGGGAGGAGAGAGATGGGAGCAGAGAGTGCCTTCTGACTCCATGGAGAGGGATCTTTCAAGCATCTCAGGTCCTAGAGCCTGTCTACCTATTTTCTAAGAAACCCTGCTCAGACTTCTCTATCCATAGCCCAGAAACTCTCCTTTGGGGACATTGAGATCCTTGTTAGAGAAGTCCAATCATAACAGAACAAACAGACTTAGACCTTCCAGGAGCAGCAGGGAGTGAGGGGCACAGTTCTCAATCTGTCCTCCAAAGAACCTGAGGCTGGAATTTGCTTCTTAATCCATGTCCCATTCCCTTCCCCCAACTAGCTTCACCCTGGGTGTGTAGGCTGGCTGTAAGTGATGGGGCTGGGTTGAAATAAGGTTGTCCCCTTTCCTGAGCTTGGCAGAGAATGAATTCTATACACCTCTTTCCCTGTCAAGAAGGACAGATGCCCTGGGTTTATCTCAAATACAGAGGACTGGGAAGGATAAGAGGTACACCTCAGATGGTACCAGACTAAGGTTTTTCTCACACCTACTCCTGACTCTTCACCTCTGTCCCCGGCTACATCTCTAGAGAATCACCTGTGGGGTTCTCTTCCCTCGTCCTTTCCACTCCAACTGATAGTGCCTATATTCCCAGCATTTGAGCTAGGTCCTTTCGACATTGCTCTGGTTTTGGCCACTCCTGATAAGTTTTCTTCTCCTTCATCCTACCCCAAACCACCTCCCCCTCTCCTCTCTTTCTTTCTTAGCATCTGCTTTGTCTTTGTCCCTTCACTCTCAACTCAGAGACATGACGTTGCTCTCTTCCCAGCTGCAGCCCAGTCTGAGAAGGAAGAGGTGGAGAACCCCTCAGTTGTCTTTATGGAAGGGTTGGGACCCAGAACTTCTAGCTAAAGTTAGCTAGGGCCATTTTTGGAATGCACATCTCTATATGTCAATGGTTGATTCCAATTCATAAAACTTACATGTGCTTCAAAGCAGCCTACTCACCTGTAGCCTGAGGTACAGTACATTTTCATGTGGGCATTTCAATGAACATTTTCCAGATTCCCCCAGCCCATCACCTCTGGTGATGCTCTTAGCACATTATCTAGCACAGTATTGGGCACATAACAAGAGCTTGATAAATGTTTGTTGATGAATGATTGGGAGCCTTTTCCTTCTGTGGGTTCCTTGGACAGTAGCCACACCAATGGTTTTGGACTTTGGGGCCCAGGTGGGGAATTGGAGCAAAAGACAGAAGACAGAACATTGCTGTACTTGATTTTACAGGCTGTCCAGTGAAACCCAATGGCACTGGAGCCAGGAGAGACGTGGGAGTGCTGGTGAATTCCTGAACTCATTAGATGCCTTTACAATGGATGAGTCTTTAAGTTTCTTCAGCTTTGGTTTCTTCATCTGTAAAGAGGGATAATAGTGTCTGTAGTTATCTACCTCCCCAGGTGCTTCAGAGGATCAAAGGAGATAAGAGACAGTTGACAGTTGTAACCTTTAAAGTGCTTTTTAGCCAGAGACTACTCCATCCCAGTAACCCATGCTATCCCTCCTTCACACTCCTATTAGGTCTGCCCAGGGAATAGGGTCAGTTGTAGTGACTCATTTGGAAGGTTCTTCTCTGGCAGCCCTGGGACAGAGATGACTCCTATGACCGTCATTGATGCCTTGGTCAGTCTTGGCAGTCCCCTCTCACAGGTGGGATGGCTGGGACTGCCCCTGGGTGAGTGAGGCTTGCCGATTAATAGTCCTCTCATTTCTGTAATAAGAGCATCAGGTCTCAGAGGAGAGCTAGGATGGGAGCTTTGGTCAGAAGACAGAAATTCCTGAGAGGTTTTCCTCCTCTCTGGGAACAGCAGGGAGGTGAGAGGCCCTGCAGAAGGAGCCTTCTTCTGACAGCTTTTCATCCACAGCTGGAAGTAGGAGAGAATGGTTTTCTTTCCCTACACACTAACTAGCTTTGGTGATGGTAACAGTAATCCAGGGCCACTCCCGAAATGTTTCTTCACTCTCCCCGTCTCCCCCTCCCCCCCCCACTTAAGGGCTCCTTAGCTATAGCTTCCTCTGTCAACCTAGCTCACCATCCTTGGGGGGAAATGCAGATATCTTATAGTCAAGAAGAGACAAGCCCAGGTCAGATGTCACCATCTTGCCTTTACTGACTACAGAGAGCTTAGCTGATTGGCTAAGTTATTCCTTAGCATAGCTGCTATCTTTAAGATAACAGAAATTCTAGAAAATCAAAGGATAGTAGATTCAGAAGTAGAAAGAACCTTAGAGGTCATCTAGTCCATCCTTCCCATGTTACAGATGAAGTAACTGAGACTCATGTCAAAGATGGTGGTTGTGGGTGCTGCTGTTCTCCACCTTATTCTTCTTCATTCATTTTGGAGGATCAATGACATCACAGGTGATGTTTTCAATTGAGCATGACTTAGATTTAAGTGAGGCAGAGTTGCACAGTTGTCAGCTTTTCTCTTCTAAGGTCATTGAAGTCCAGTGGCAGGACAAAAGTCAAGACAAGTGGTGATGACCCAAAATGCAGTGAATGACCTTGGTGTCTTTGATGCCTGACCAAGCTCTAAGGGCTCCCCATGTCTGCTTCAACCACCTTCATGGCCATTGGAACAAATTGTTCACATCTGCCTATTTTGCTGGAGAAGTCTTCATATGCTTGGGGTAGACACCCCCTTAACTCACCAGTAGGTTTTGCCCTAGACCTGGTTTAGCCCATCTGGTAAGATGGTTTATCAGGGTATGGCTGCTTGGAATGCTACAGCTTTTTGGAGCTACAGGTGAGAGTTGGGTGAATGGGGTGGACACCAAAAGTGGATGAGCAGTCCCAAAAGGTCCTAGTCCTCCCTGAACACCCTACACACCCCTTGTGGTGTACATCCAAGGTTACCCAGGTAGTAAGTGGCATAGACAGGATTCATTTGACTCCAAACCTATCATTCTTTTTATTTGTTTGTCTTTGTATGTGTTTGACCAGGAAGAGGCCCCCAAAAGCTCCTACAAATACTATTTTCTCCATCAGCCCGGTCTACTGCCTTTGGATAACTTAGGGTTGACCAGTATCTGGGCAAGAGTCTCTCTAGGCAAAGCCATGGGTGAGTTCATCATCTATGGTATGGATGATCATGAGACATCTAAAAGGGACAGGATTAGAAAAGGGTCATAGCTGATGGTTTTCCTTTCTGGAGAAGATAGACTAGCCAAACTATTTGCCTTTAGGACCCAGAAAATTTAAAACAATTTCTGGAAACCTTGTTGTTTATTTACTTTTTTAAATATACATTTTTTATTTGTTTTCTTGTTTACATCATTCATTCCCATGAGATTTTTGAGTTACAAGTTTTCTCCTCGTCCTTCCCCTACTCGCACCCCAAAACAGCAATCCCACTGTAAAGCCCCTCCCCTGGTCTGTTCTCTAACTTTCTGGTAGGACAGGAAGGATCTCCCTACCCCAGCACCTGTATATCTTAATTCCTAGTTGCAAGTACTGCAGAGCTTTAAATTCTAGATTCTTTCAGTTCCTCCTTTGTCACCCACCCCCACTGGAAGGATAAGCAATTCAATACAGGCTGTGGATGTGTAATTACACAGGACATCTTTAGAGTGGACATATTGTGACAGTGATCATATGTCCCTCCTTCTTATCCCTTCCACCTTGTTCTGTTCTCTACCCTGTCCCTGTCCCTTTACTGAAGTGTGTACTTCCAGCATCCCTCCCCCAGACCCTGCCCTCCCCTCAGTCATCCTGTCTCTCATCCCCGTGCCCCCTTCTCTCCTGTGTGGCATGATAACCAGTTTAGAGTTTATGCCATTTCTTCCCTAATTCAATGAGAGTAAAGTTGTAATAGTTATCCCTAGCCTCTTCTATATGGGATGATTAACCCCATTTTGTTTCTCCCTGTCTCCTCTCATTCTAGTCCTCTCCCATCTCAGAATTTCACCTTTTAAAGTATTATCCCTTCATATTTAATTGATTCTATATCCTCTATATACACATATACACACATGCTCAGATATGTATTCATATGCATGTATAGCCTCCTATATAGACATATGTGTAAGTATACATATATACACATTTGTATTCCTTTCCCCTATCCTCATACTAAGAAAAGTTTCATAAGTTACTATTATCATTTTTCCATATTGGCATGTAAATAGTTCAACTTTGATAAGTTCCTTATGATTTCTTTCCCATGTT
>JAQQSW010007932.1:0-13586 GCA_028646575.1 Pseudocheirus occidentalis
TTGCCTTCTGAATTTGGTTGTTCTTGCTCACTATAAAAAGATTTGATGGCCCTAGCCTTTGCTGTTTCCTTCTTCCCCACTGTGAGTGCCTATGTCCTGGATTTTTAGAGTGGATATCCACTTCTGGGGTGCCAAAGTATTGAGCTTCTCAGGCTGGGAGGTATGGGTTTGATTGTTAACTTGGTGAGTAGACAGAGGCCAAGGTCAGGACTCTCAATGATTCCCTTGAGTTACTCTGAGGTTTACAGAGTAACCTATGGGGTGGTGGGTGGTCTATCTCCTTCAGGTTTCCACCTCTGTGTCTCTGAGCTACAGCTCAGGCAGGCTCAGTAGCTGGAGGCTAGAGGTAGGGCTGCCATTTGCTAATTGGCCAGGTAGTACTAAAGCAGGCCTGGGTTTTTGTTGTTTGGGCTTGCTGGCTCCACCTCCTGGGCTTAGACTCTGTACTGTCTCCCTTCCCCTTTCCTCAGTGACACCCAAGCCTGAGGCTATTTCCACTAATTCAAGATTTTAATCTTTGTGGGACATTTAACTCTGGACTTTTCTGGTTCAGGAAGAGGGGATCAGAGCAACTAAACTATTCTTCCATCTTGGCTTCTGGAAGTTTGGGTATGTAATTTTAAACATCCGGGTTGCCCCAGGAAAAGCTGATGACCCTGCTGTGGGCCCTGAATTTTTTCCTACCCGGTTAGATGATCCTCTGTCCTGTGGGGAGACAGCTGCAAACCCCTCTGGCTGGGTGAGTCTGCTGGCTGGCTGGGGCTTCTTCTCAGTTTGCTGTACTCTGCTCTCAGATCCACGCTGGTGCAGCTCCTGTGTGCTCCGTGTTCTCCTTGCCCAGACCCAAGTAGGCACCTTCCTAGGCTGGGAATCTGCCATGCTCCATCCCCCAATGGGTTCTACCTCTCTTAAATCCATTCAAATTCATCTTTTAGCCTTTAGTGACAGAATTCTTGGAGGACCTTGGAAGCTGCTGCTTCCTTTCTGCCATCTTAGCCCGACCCCTATAATTTCTTGAAATAAACTCTAAGTTCATTTTTTGGTCATGACTTTCAGGTAGTCTAATAATTCTTAAATTATTTCTCTTCAATCTACTTTCCAGGTCAGTTGTTTTTCTGATGACATATTTCACATTTTCTTCTATTTTTAAAAATATTCTGACTGTTTTATCATTTTTAGTGTCTCATGACATCATTAGCTTCCATTTGACCATTTCTAATTTTTAATGAATTATTGTCTTCAATGAAGTTTTGCACCCCTTTGTCCATTTGACCAATTCTTTTTTCAAGGAGTTATTTTCTTGTGTATTTTTTGTGCTTCTTTTAGCAATCTATTAATTTTTTTCACAGTTTTCTTACATTGCTCCCATTTCTTAGCCCAGTTTTTCCTCTACCACTCTGATTTGATTTTTTAAATAATTTTTTTTGCTCCCCATGCTGTCCTCCAGGTCAATCCCCACCCTAGTGTCACAGACCTCTTCTTCCAACCACCTAAGTTGTCTTGGGCTAGAAAAACCTTTTGTTAGATATGCCACTCCAGAATTCGCCTAGATATGTTATTTTAAAGTTCTTTGGAGGAGAATGCTGGCAAAGTTTGGCTGGAATGCTCCCTCTACTCCATCATCTTGGCTCCATCAATAAGATAGATTCATTTTCAAAACAACCATTTATCCCAGGATTGTCGTTGGCCCTTGTCAAAATTTCCCTTTGGTGATGGGCAGTCATCTCCCCCATTTTACATACACTCTATATCCCTTCCCTTTTTTAGTCTTTAACTCTACTACGATCAGGGGAAAATCTAACATCAGAAACCCAGAACCACCCCAACTCAGTGCAGATGCGAGTACCTGGCTCCCTCTCCTGGAACTAATCCCCTCAATTTCATCTCCTTTTAAAGGAATTTTATACCACAGTGAGTAAGAAGATAAAAGATTTTATTAAGGAACAGAGGAAGGAAGGAGAGGTTTTCCCCCATGCCTTCCAAAGAGGCATAGAAGGGACTCTCTGCTCTGCCATCCACCCCCCCAACAAGATTCAGTTCTTGCCTAAGATGACAGCACCCTGTACCTGTCATCCATTATTATCCATATCTCTCTACTATGCAATCCACTAAACAGGAGACATCAAGTGAACAAGGCTAGGAAACAAAGCAAAAGGCTGACTGACTATGAATTGTGTGTACTTTAGTTACAAGGTGAAGGGTATGAAGGGAATTCAATGCTGCAGTCACCCCAGAAAAACCAAAGAGGAGGCCCTGGGGATCTGGAGACATGAGAGCCTCCAAAATGTTTTTTTATAAGCAGACATTTTAATGAGGTTTTTTTTTTAATGGAGAATCAAGCAATGCTGCTAGCATTAGATGCAATACACAAGTCAGTACACTCCTTGGGAACAGGCCCCATGATGGCCAAACCTTTTATCTCACCTTTGTTGTTTACTATGACCCCTGCATTGTCTTGAAAATATAGGAACACACCATCTTTTCTCCGATGTGACTGCCATTGCTGTATTATCACTGCCAGATGAACCTTCTTCTGGAGCTCTGGTTTCCCCTTTTTGACTGTGGCCATTACCATGTCACCTACATCAGCTCTAGGAGCCTGTTCAGTCTCCCCTTAATCCCCTTCACAGAAATGATGTACAGGTTCTTTGCACCTGTATTATCAGCACAATTGATGACAGCTCCCACGGGGAGACCCAAGGAAATTCAGAACTTTGCTCCCGAAGACCCACCACGTCATCGCTTAAACATCTTGGCTCCCGGAAAGGTGAGCCTCCAAAATTTTATTGCACAGTTGGGGAGGTGAAGAGTGGGCAACAGCAGGGAGAATACAGGCTGTAATGAATCAGACTGAGCATGGAGGGGCCCCAAGTATTCTGTATCTCCTCTAAGCATACATATGGAATTAGAAAGGATACAGTAGCATGCAGTGTACTTTTTAATCTATGCCCTCCTGAAGTCTGCCTTTGATCACTGCCCCAGAATCGCTCCTGAGCATCATTCCCCAGTGGTGTTAACCCTCAAGTGCCCATGATTTTATGGAATCATATCAAGGAAGATGTCACACATAATTTAGGCCCTGCCCAGGAGATAAGATCAATGCCCGTTTTCATCCCTCTCTACTGTACATGTCATCATACACATTAGCATTAAGATCAGTAGAGCCAGGGAGTTAGGAAAGTTCTGGGGGATTTATCCCAAATAGTGGAATGCAGAATTCAAGATTCATGGCTGACTGAAAGCAGGTCATTGACCCAATCACTGTAAGGGAATTAGATTAACAAGGAAAGTGGGCTTAGAGAGTAGCCACTGAAAAGATCCTTTCAACAGGATCTATAGGGAGACATAATAATCCTGAGAAGTAAATCAAGTGGAGGAGAGAGTTCTGGCCTGGTATGCAAGTCACAAGTGGTCCAGGCTAATCTGGATAGAACCTATGGAAAGGCTGTGAGGGTTGTGGGAAGAGGGAGGAGTGGCACAGTGTATTCTCTGACTCTCTCTTCTCTTGCCCAAAACAATGAGGCAGGAAAGATTCAATGGAACTCATTGTACTATCTGCCCTGTGCCCTAAGGGCTTTGATCCCTGCCCCAGAACATCTCCCAGAGTGATCCCCCTTAGGGTCCTACATCAGAGCTGCTAATGGCATAATAGAGAAGGCAGTCAGGTTTGCCCCACAGGGTGTACTCCCTTTATTTCCTATCAATCTATCTGTCCCTCTTTCCTAGAGCCCTTTCTAACCTGAAACTCCTCCTTAGTTTGACTGTTCTAGTCTTTCTGGCCATTATTTTTCCCAGGTAACCTGGAAATCTCCATGGATACACTGTAACTCCAATAGCATAAAGGAAAAATGATGTTGAAAGATTTCAAGACATTGATCAGTGAAGTGATCGATCAAACATATTTTAACATTCGTTTTTTATTTTGAATGTCAAATTCTCTTCCTTTAAGAAGCCAAACAATATGAAACACATTTATACATGTGAAGTCATACAAAACATATTTCCATATTAGCTGTGCTGCAAAAAGAGCAAGAAAAATAAAGAAACTAAAAAATATATGCTTCAATCTGCACTCAGATTTCACCAGGTCCCTATCTGGAAATGGACACCATTTTTCATTATGAGTCCTTCAGAATTGTGGATCATTTTAATGGTCAGAGTCGCTAAGTTTTCAGAGTTGATTGTCATTACAATATTGCTGTTACTATGTACAATGTTCTCCTTGTTCTGCTCACCTCACTTTGCATCATGAGTCTTCCCAGATTTTTTCGAAACCATTCCCTTCATCATTTCTTCCGTCACTGTAGTATTCCATCACAATCATATACCACAATTTGTCCAGCCAACTTTCAATTGATAGGAATCCCCTCAATTTCCAATTCTTTGCTGCTATAAAAAGAGCTGCTATAAATAGTTTTGTACATATGGGTCCTTTCCCCTTTTCTTTGATCTCCTTGGGATACAGATTTAAAAATTATATTGCTGTGTCAAATGATTTTATAGCTCTTTGGGCATAGTTCCAAATTGCTCTCTAGAATGGTTGGACCAATTTCTAACTCCATCAACAATACATTAGTGTACTTGTTTTTCCACATTCCCTCTAGCATTTGGTATTTTCTTTTTCTGTTGTGTTGGCCAAGCATGTGGGTATGAGGTGGCACCTTAGATTGGTTTTAATTTGCATTTCTCTAATCAATAGTGTTTTAGAGCATTTTTCCACGTGAGTATCAATAACTTTGATTTCTTCTTCTGAGAACTGCCTATTCATATCCTTTGACCATTTATCAGTTGGGGAAGGAAGGAAACTTATAAATTTGGCTCCATTTCTCACCTATTGGAGAAATGAGACCTTTATCAGAGAAACTTGGTGTAAAAAAATTTCCCCCAGTCTTCTGTTTCCCTTCTAATTTGGGCTATGTGGTTTTGTTTGTGCAAAAAACTTTTAAATTTCATGTAATCAAAATTATTCATATTATCTCCTGTAATCCTCTCTATTTCTTGTTTGGTCTTAAACTCTTCTCTCATTCATATATCTGAGAGGTATTTTTTTTCCTATGCTTACCTAATTTACTTATGATATCACCCTTTATGTATGAATCATATTAATCAAATGAATCATTTTGACCTTATCTTGCTATACAACATGAGATGTTAAGTCTATGCCTTGTTTCTTCCAGACTGCTTTCCAGTTTCCCCAGCAGCTTTTATTGAATAGTGAGCTCTTGCACCAAAAATTTAAATCTTTGGTTTATCAAAGACTAGATTACTATGACTATTTACCTAGAGTAATTTTCCTAAAATTGTTAATGAGTTGAACTAGTTTTAGCTGATGCTCTAGAGTTTTCTGAGTGTACCATTGCATCATTTTGCAAAAAAGTGATAGTTTTGTTTTCTTGTTGCCTATTCTTATTCCTTCGATTTCTTTTTCTTACCTTATTGCTATAGCTTGCATTTCTCATCCAATATTTAATAATAATAGCAATGATAGACATTCTTACTTCACCTTTGATATTATTGAGAAGGCTTCAATTTTATCCCTATTACAAATCATGCTTTTTCTTGATTTTAGTTAGATGCTATTTATTTAAGAAAAATTCCAGTCATTTTTATGCTTTCTAGTGTTGTTTTCTGTCAAAAGTATTTTCTGTTTCTATTGATATGATCATAAGATATGTGTTTTTCCATTGTTATGATCAATTATGCTTATAGTTTTCCTAATATTGAACCAATTCTTTACTCCTGGCATAAATCCCACCTGCTTATAGCAAATGATCTTTATAATATGTTCCTGTGGTCTCCTTGCTAGTATTTTATTTAAAATTTTTGCACCAGTATTCATTAAGGAAATTGGTCTATAGTTTTCTTTCTCTATTTTTGCTCTCCTTGATTTAGGTATGAAAACTGTATTTGTGTCAGAGAAGGAATTTGGTATGACTCCTTTTTTTACCTATTTTTGCCCAAATAGTTATTCTTTAAATGTTTGGTAGAATTCACTTGTACTTCTGTCTGGTAACAGGATTTTTTAAAACTCATTTATGGCTTGTTTAATTCCTTTTTTCCTTTTTTTTGATGGGAGAAGGCAGGGTAATTGGGGTTAAGTGTCCCATGGCTAGTAAGTGTTAAGTGTCTGAGGCTGTATTTGAACTCAGGTCCTCCTGACTCCAGGGCTGGTGTTCTGTTCACTGCACCACCTCACCACCTGCAATTCCTCTTTTTCTAAGGTGGAGCTATTTAAGTATTCTATTTCCTCTTCTGTTAATCTGACCAATTTATATATTTGTAAATATTCATCCATTTCACTTAAATTGTCATTTTTATTGGAATATAATTGGACAAAATAATTCCTAATAATTGCTTTAATCTCACCTGTATTGGTGGTACATTTTTCTTTTTCCTTTTTGACACTGATAATTTGTTTTTTTTTATTTTAGCCAAATTAACCAAAGGTTTATCTATTTTATTGCATTTTTTAATAAAACAAGCTTTTTGTTTTATTTATTAGTTGAATTTTTTAATTTTATTAAGGACTCCTTTTGTTTTTAGGATTTCTATTTTGCCATTTAATTGAGGATTTTAATTTGTTCTTTTTCTATGGTTTTTAGCTGCTTGTATAATTCATTATTCTACTCTTCCTTGCTTTTAAGTGATGAAAGTATTTAGAGATAGAAATTTTCTTCTAAGGAATGCTCTGGTTGCATCTCACAAATTCTGGTGTGTTTTCTTATTGTTGGCGTTATCTTTAATGAAATTATTCATTGTTTCTATAATTTGTACTTTGACCCACTAATTTTTAAAGATTAGATTATTTAGTTTCCAATTAAATGTTTTATCTTTGTTAAATATAATTTCTATTGCATTTTAGTCTGGAGATGATATATTTAATACTTCTGCTTTGCTGCATTTGTTTGTGAAGCTTGTATGCCCTAATACTACTCCCAGACCTTTTATGTTGTTCAACCTTTTTATCAATGACTTACGTGAAGGAATAGATGGCCTGGACTATTTATAAGCGATATAAAGCTTAGAGGAGATAGTCGACAGGTAGGATGATGGAGTCTGAATCCAATAAAGTCTCAAAGGTTTAGAAAGATGGGTTAGATCAAATATGTACAACAGGAGATGAGCAGGCATGTCTTAGTGATTGCTTACCACTGGCTGAGTGTTCCTCTTAGGTGACTGGTGCCTGAGAGTCAGAAGGCTCTTGAAGTCTTTTTATCTGTGGTATATAAAGGTAGACTGAACAATTGGCTTGGCTTTTTGGTAGCCTGCTCCCTTGTATTTCCAGATGAAAGTACAGCAAGTGCAGGTGGGTAGGAAGGGTTTAAGGGAGATGGAATTTTTCCTTCCTTGCCCAGATGCAGAAGATGGTGACTTGGGGCAGCTAGGTGGCACAGAGAATAGAGCGCTGGCCCTGGAGTCAGGAGGACCCGAGTTCAAATCCAGTCTCAAACACTTACCACTTACTAGCCGTGTGACTTTGGGCAAGTCGCTTAACCCCAATTGCCCTGCCTTCCCCCTCCAAAAAGCAACAAAAAAAAAAAAAAAGATGGTGACTTGAAGGAGCATCAATTGACAAACATCTAATGCTTCCTCAAGTGACCCAAGAGAGAAATTCATGGATTTTGAGTTCCTAGCTGACTTCCGTCTTTTTGTTTCCTTTTCTGGACAGAGGTCAGAGGTTAATGCTCCTTGAGAATGCTTTCTTTCCATGCAGGTTTGAGAGGTCCCCAAAGATTCAGATTCCTGAGTATGATATTCCAGCACTGGCCTCCTAGAGACAGGAGAGGGTCCTCAGTAAGGGACCACCCTGAAACTAAGGACCAAAGCTATGCTACAGAGGAACAAGAGACCTCGATCCGGCCAAGCCAGCTTTTGTAATGATTTGCTCAGACAGGCCAGTTCCAAAGGAATGGAAAATATTTATTCAATAGCGCCCCCAAAGTGTCTACATTCCAGGGGGAATCTAGTGAATCTAATGGCTTCTTTGAGTCTTCTATTTTTTTGGCTGTTATCCATGGGTCCATGAGGGTCCTTTGCATCTTAGGAATTCCCTAGGATGGTAAAATAGAGGCATACCTGATACTATACCTGATACCTATATTGTCGACACTGAGTTCCTATGTTGGAATTTGGGACCCTGTTACTCACTTTTAAGGAAACCTGAACACAAGCCATATCTGAGCTTTCTGCAGTAAATTGTCCTAGAATTTTCAGAGAAGGAGTAAGAACCAGAAAGAAATTGACCCCTTTAGGTGAGGTACCTAGTATCAAACCTGGTCTGTGTGAGCCCCCTCAGTCCTAGGCTAGGGGAAGGCAGGGGGTGGGGAGGGGAAGAAGATAGAGAAGTCATTTCCACATATGGATTGTAGAAGATAAAGTTTAATAGAGGATAAATGTAGACAGCTGCACTTGAATCTTAAAAATCAATTAGGAAGTAATCATTGTGAAGAAGAGCTGGGGATGTTGGCAGATTTCAAACTCACAGAATCATGAGTCTGAGAGCTAGAAGGGACCTCAACAGCCTGATAGCCCAACCTATACTAGAAAGGAATTCTCACTACTGTAATATACCTGACAAATGGTTATCCATTCCCTGTCTGAGGACTTCCAAAGAATGGGAAATAGCCACCTCTTCAGGCAATCAATTCCACTTTTGCACGGTGCTAATTGCTAGGAGGGTTTTCCTAATAATAAGCCTAAAATTGCCTGTTTGCTTCTTTCACTTGTTGATCTTGGTTTTTACCCCTTGGGGTCAAAGAGAGCAAGTGAAATTCTTCTTATATATGACCTTCAAAGAAAGCCAAACTGCTCTCTTGGGCTATATAAAGAGATACAGTGTACAGAATAAGGAGGAAGGGAAAGGGACTGTGGATCAGAACATATTTGAAGTTTTATGTGCATATTTTCAGGAAAACACAGATGAGTTGGAATATATCCAGAGGAGAGCAAAGCAAATGGGAAATGTGCCATACAAAGATTAGTTGAAGGAACAGAATGCTTAGCCTAGAAAGAGATGTACTAGCTGTCTTCAAGAATTTGAAGGGTTGCCATTTGGAAGAGTGATTATCTAGTAATTTCTGGCATAGAAAGCTGGAGATAGGGACATGGAAGAGATTGCTGGCTCCTCTCATGTCTTCCCAGAGTCTTTTCCTTCAGCATCCTGAAGTGAGGTTGACCTCTTCTATCTTCCCTCTCAAAACTACATGCCAGAGGTGTCTGAAGTGACTTGTCACTTGAAGAATTCCAATTAGTAGTGGAAGCTTGAAGGGTCCTTAAGGACACTGAAGAAGGCAGATGCTTGAAGAGCTGGAAAGGGGACTAGCTGAGAACTGAAATTCTCTTGACTCTTGGTCAACTTCATCCTTCCCCTCAAATGAGGCAAGTCATTCATCTCCATCAATAAGTTTCATGTTCCACACCAAATGACTATGATACAGGGATTTCACCTAGAAAAGAGAGGGGAAGGAGAGGAGAGGGGTGGGACATGATAATAATCTTCAGGTATTTGAGAGGTGGTCTTAAGGAAAAGGAATGAAATTTGGTCTGTTTTTGCTCCAGATAGTAGAACTGTATGTTTGTGGCCACCTAGTGGTCAAAGCCTAGGGGACATTCATTACTAAGCAAGTGGAGCAAATGCTCAATGAACCACATTGAAAGTCAGGTGCAGACCCTTAACTCAAGGCAGGTCCTTCCTTCCAGTGACACATGGGATAGGAAGACAAAGTGCGTGCACCTGGAAGGATGAAGGGAGGCTAGGAATGTGGCAGGGAAGGGGCTGGGGACCTAGGTTAACAACTGTAGGGTTATACCTGGAAGGAACCTGAGAGAGCATCTCTCCTATCACTCTCTCATCTTATTGTAAACCAAGGCACAAAGTCCATTTGTATAAGACTTGATGTCCTGACCTGCAAAATGGAATTTGAGCCTTGGGTTACATTACAGAGAAGTGAGGCTCAGAAAAGGGAATTGAGTTACCCAAGGTCACTAGTACTAGCAGTACCAGACATGGTACTAGGTCTAATTCCTTACCCTTTCACTCTGTATAACACATTGCTTCCATGTTCACCTCTTTGAGATTATCTAGGGAACCTGGAGAACTTGAAGGATATTATCCTTGTCCCCATCAAAACAACACTGAAAGGGCTGAGAAATATACTCTGAACTGGCATTAGGGGGAACATTGGGTGCTTCCCTCATTACAAAGCCCCTACTACGTGCCAGGCACTATACTGAATGCTTTACAATACTATCCCATTTAATACTCACCACTACCGTGGGAGGTAGGTACAATTATTATCCTCATTTGACATTTGAGCAAACTGAGGCAAACAGGGTTAAGTGACTTGCCTAGGGTCACGTAGCTAGTAAGTGTCTGAGGCAAGACTTGAACTCAGGTCTTCCTGATTCCAGGCCTAGAGCTCTATTTATTGAGCCACCTAGTTAATGGGTTCAAATCTTCATTAACTATGTATGAATGCCAATAATACTTGTTTAGTTCAGACCTATGATTTCATCCATGTAGAGAACTCGTAGTAGGGAACTCTACCCTCCCAATGTAAATCAATAACTTCTCCACAACTTATATGTTTAGACAGTTTCTCTAGGGCACTGGGAGGTTAAGTGTCTTGCCCAGAGGCAAACGGTGAACATGTGAGAGCCATGATGCCTTGGGCCCAGGTCATCCTGACTCCTGGCCTATCTTGTTATCTACTATCCACCATGTGGCCTCACACGCGCTTAAGAATGGTTCACATTTATACAGCATTTTATGTTTTAGGAAATGTTTTCCTTACAACAACAATGACACCTAGCTAATGCAAGTATAACTGCTATCTCCATTTTCAGATGAGGAAACTGAGGCTCCTCGAGGTTTGATGACTTGCCAGGGGTCACAGGATTGCCAAGCAGGGACTGGAGCCTGGTTTATCTGCAGACTCAATGCTGTCTCTTACTCGCTGGGTGCCCAGCACCATGAAAAGCACCGTGACTGTGAGATGAGTGCCCTGCCTTCCAGAAGGGATTTAATGGTCAAGTTGGAGAGCTAAGGTATAGATATGCATGAGAGGAAATCTACAATACAAAGTATTAAGTGTTCAGTGAATTTATTCAGAAGAAGAGGTATAAGCTGAGGTGGTCAGGGAAGTGACCCCCACACTCACCCCTTCTTGTACATGCATCCCTAGTCAGCTTCTGGTTAAAACCTACTTTGAGGATGCGGATGGAGAGTAAAGGCAGGGAGAAATTCTTTACCAAACAACTTTAAAATAACACCTCAAAATCAATTCTGGAGCAGCAGAACTAACAGGATGGGATAAAATAATTTTCCAGCCCAAGACAATTTAGAAGGCCAACAGGAAAGCTATGTCTCACTGGGGTGAGAGTGGAGGTCAGTCCAGCTCAGGCCACATCCTGACAAGCCAGCAATAAACCTTGGGGGCAACTGAATAATCAGTGGGAGCTTCTAAAGCTCTCAGCCCACAGACAGTAATAGGGTCAAACAACAGGTTAGAAGATTATGAGCTATGCTTTGTTGGCACTGGGTGCAGGACTCTGCTGCATTGTCCATTCTGGGTCATAGTCCCAGTGTGAGGAGAAGCACTAGCATACTAGGGGGTGTGGTTACAAAAGAGCAGGAGCCCTAGTCATGGGTTCTGGAACAGAAAAAAAAGTGTTTGTGGCTGCTCACAGACCAAAGCACAAGTCAGGAGAACAGTGGCCACACCTTTTTTTAGCACATATCACCTTGGAAGAACTAAAAACTTACAGACTCCCAGAACTAACTCCGCAGCATGAAGCTTGGGACAATGTTCCCTTCACCACCAGAGGAGAATCCAACTTTTACATAAAGTTGAAAGTCAACAATTAGGCTGGAAAATGAACAAACAATTAAAAAAAGAACCTGGGGGCGGCTAGGTGGCACAATGAATAGAGCACCGGCCCTGGAGTCAGGAGTACCTGAGTTCAAACCTGGCCTCAGACACTTAACATAAAAACCTAGCCGTCTGACCGTGGGCAAGTCACTTAACCCCAACTGCCCTCCAAAAAGAAAAAAAAAAAGAACCTGAGCAAAGAAACTTACTGTGGTGACAGTGAAGATCAAAGCACACACTCAAAAAGAGACAACAAAGTCAAAACTGCTACATCCAAAGCCTCAGAGAAAAATGTGAATTGGTCTCAGGCCCCAAAAGAAGAATTTCTGGAAGAGCTCCAGAAGTGTTATTTAAGTCAAGGAAGAGAGGAAAAACTGGGTAGCGAAATAACAGCAACACAAGAAAATCATGAAAAAAAGAGTCAAGGTCTTGGTAAAAGAGCACAAAAAAAAAATCCTGAAGAAAATAACAGTTTAAAAAACAGCATAGGTAAAATGGTAAAAGAAGCACAAAAATCCACTGAAGAGAAAAACTCCTTAAAAGCAGAATTGGTCAACTGGGCAGAAGTAGCACCTTATATACATACTTGTCTATTTACAAATGAAAGCACATTACCACAATACTGTTAGTCCGAACTGTATTCATTTATATGTGAAACAAAGCAAAAAACCCCACAAAAATCAACAAGTTTCATCCATAATAAGGAAATCTTCCAATATAACACAGAAGTGATATTGCCAGACAAGCATCAGTGAAGTGTACTGTCTTTTCTAGAGCTGTTTTTGTACAATGCTATAAATAAAGCAGCCCATTCAATACACCCCAAAACAACTATAGTCCTACACCAACATATAATTACAATGATAAAAGCAGTCCTCTGAGAGTGGTACAAAATCTCAGTGAAGAAAATAATTTCTTTAAATTAGAATTGAGGAAACGGAAGGTAATGCCTCCATAAGACATCAAGAAACAAAACAAAATCAAAAGAATGAAAAAAATAGAAGAAAACATGAAATATTTCATTGGAAAAACAACTGACCTGACAAATAGATCCAGGAGAGATAGTTTAAGAATTCTTGAACTACCTAAAAGTTGTGATTAAAAAAAAAAGAGCCTCGGCATCATATTTCAAGAAATTATTAAGGACAATTGCCTAGAACCAGAGGGTAAAATAGAAATCGAAAGAATCCATTGATTACCACAGATTATAATGGAATATTATTTTGTACTATAAGAAATGATGAGCAGAATGCTTTCGGGAAAACCTGGAAAGACTTACATAAACTGATGTAAAGTGAAGTGAGCAAAATCCGCAGAACAGAGTACACAATAACAGCAACATTGTAAGATGATAAACTGCAAGTGACTTAGCTATTCTCATAGATACAATGATCTAAGACAATTTCAAAGGACTCATGACAAAAAATACTATCCATTTCCAGAAAGAAAAAAAACTGGTGGCATCTGAATGCAGAGGGATGCCTTTTTTTTTTAATTTTATTGACTTGTTTGTTTACTTTTAGGTTACAAGATTCAGTTCCATAGTCACTTGAGTTTCAGATTTTTCTCCCCTTCTTCCCCTCCCCCCACCCCCGCCATGGTGGCATACAATCATGTATAGGATCTGCAAACTCCTTCACATTGTACAATAGTCTGGTTGTGTAGGTGTTATAGCCAATGGAGCGAACAATGAGAAAAGAGAAACAAAAGCCAAAC
>JAQQSW010007933.1:0-13586 GCA_028646575.1 Pseudocheirus occidentalis
TTTTTTGGGGGAGGATCTTTTTCAAGAGGTGATCAGTGAATTCTTTCAAGTTCTATTTTGCCCTCTGGTTCTAAAACATCAGGGCAATTTTCCTTGAGAATTTCTTGAAGCATACTTTCCAAGTTCTTTTTTTGATCATGGCTTTCAGGTAGACCAATAATTTTCATATTGTCTCTCCGGGATCTATTTTCCAGGTCAGTGGTTTTTTTCAAGGAGATATTTCACATATTTTAATTTGTTTGTAGCTTTTTAATATTATCTTAGTTTGTCATAAAGTCATTAGCTTCCACTTGCTCCACTCTAATTTTGAAGGAATCATTCTCTTCATAATGCTTTTGAGATTCTTTTTCCATCTGACAAATTCGAATTTTTAAGGCATTCTCCTCATTAGTTTTTTGGGCCTCTTTTGCCATTTGAGTTAATTTGTTCTTTAAGGTTTTATTTTCTTCCATCATGTTGTTGACTCTCTTTTCATGATTTTCTCACATCATTCTCATTTCTCTTCCCAATTTTCCCTCCACTTCTCTTATTTGGTTTTCAAAGTCCTTTTTAATTTGATCTATGACTTGTAGGCAATCTTCACATTTCTTGAAAGCATTTGGTATGGGAGTTCTGACTGTTTTGTCTTCCTGCAGTTCCATGCTTTGATCCTTTTGTTCCCCAAAAAGGATTCTAGAGTTATATTGCTGTTCTTGCTTTGCTTCCTTTTCTTCATGTTGGCCAGTCAATTAATTGCTTGATTTTTTAGCTCTGTAGAACTCTGCTTCCAGGGGGGGGGGGGGAAAGCTCTGTCCCAAATTTCTGGGGTTTTCTCAGCTGCCAGAGCTATTAGGGGAGTGCTGCAGCCCCCACCAGCTTTGACTCACTGAAAGGGCACCCCAGGACCAACACCCAAGACCATGATCTGGATCCAAGCGGCTCAATGCCAGAGCCCTTGGCCCTGATCAATTGTCTTGGCCCCTCTGCAATCTGCAGACCAGGAGCTCCGAAGCAGCCCAGTGGATGCAGTTGCTACTTGCAGTGGTTCCTGCCACTTCCCGCTGTTTCCCTGCCCTGGGGGCAGTTTGGCCTGACCGCTCTTTTTCCCCCAAATTTAGCTTGAATTCCACTGACCTTTCTCTTAGCCTTATTTCTCCTGGCTTGTTAAATGTGGAAACTGCCGTAGGTGCCTCAGATCTGCTGTCCTGCAAACTCCAGCAGTGTCTAGAGTCCTGGGCTTGGAGTCAGGATGACTCATCTTTGTGAGTTCCAATCTGACCTCAGACACTAGTTGTGTGATCCTGGACAAGTCACTTCACCCTGTTTGTTTCCATTTCCTTATCTGTAAAATGAGCTGGAGAAGGAAACGCCAAATCAGTCCAGTATCTCTTCCAAGAAAATCCCAAATAGAGTCATGGAGTGTCAGATACGACTGAAAATGACTGACTAAACGGGCCCTGAAGAACAAGCCTGTGATATTAGTCAGTCAATAAGCATTTATTAAAGACCTAAGTGCCAGGTACTGCATTAGGCAGAAGACCATCCCTGACCTCGGGGAGCTCACAGTATAATGGGGGAGACAACATGCAAGCAACTATGTACAAAAAAGCAATAGACAGAAGAAATAGAAAATAATTAAGAGAGGGAATGCACTCAAATTAAGAGGGGTTTGGAAATGCTTCCTATAGAAGGTAGGATTTAGCTGTGACTTGAAAGGGGCCCGGGAATCCTGGAGGTAGTGATGAGGAGGAAGAGCCTTCCAGGTATAGGAGACACAGACAGAGCAATTGCCCAGAGTGGAGCGTCTTGGGTAAGGCACAGCAGGAGGCCAGTGTTACTGGATTGAAAAGTTATATGGGGGAGGCAGGGTATGTATTATAAGAAGACTGAAAAGGTAGGAGGGGGCTGGGTTATGAAGGGCTTTGAATGCCGGACAACGGATTTTGTATTTGATCATGCAGGTGATAGGAAACCACTGGAATTTATTGAGTAAGGGGAAATGACATAGACCTATACTTTTGGGAAATCACTTTAGCAGTTTAAATGGAGGCTAGATTGGAGTGGGGAAAGCAGACCCACACACAGGCTATTGCAATAGTCCAGGTATGAGGCGATGAGGGCCTGCACAAGGGTAGTGGCTGTCTCAGAAAAGAGAAGGGTTATGTTCAATAGATAATGCAAAGGTGAAATCAGTAGACCTTGACAACAGATTGGATATGGGGGTATGGGGGATGAGGTCCAGGTTGACACCAAGGTTCTAAGTCTAGAGGCCTGGGAGGACGGTGATGTCCTCAACAGTATTAGGGGAGTTTGGGAAGTATTGAAGGTTTAGGGGAAAAGATAATGAGTTGCCCTTTGGACTTAACTAGTTGAAGATGTCTACTGGATATCTAATTCAAGATGACTGAAGGTAGTTGGAGGTGCAAGGTTGAAGATGAGCAGAGAGGTTGAGGTGCAGTAGGTAGAGTTGAGATTTATCAGCATAGAGATGGTCATTAAATCCATGGGAGCTAAGGAGATGCAGTAGCATAGAGGGAAAAGAAAAGCAGACCCAGGACAGAATCTTGCAGAACACCTCAGGTCTGTAGGTAATGAGCATAACCTGGAGGAAGACCCAGCAGAGGAGACTGAGAAAGAGCTGTCAGAGAGGTGGGAGAAGAACCAGAAGAGAGTGGGGCCCCAAAAGCCTGAACAGAAGGAGAGTGTCAAGGAGGAAAAGTAACCAACAAGGCCAAAGGCTGTGGAGAAGTCAAGCAGGATCAGGACTGAGCAAAGACCATTGGATCTAACCACTAAAAGAACACTGGTGACTTTGAAACAAGTAGTTTCAGTGGAATTATGATATCAGAAGCTGGATTGTAGGAGGGTTAAGAAGAGAGTAAGAGGAGAAGAAGGGAACATACCTACTATACATTGTCTTTTCAGAAAGTTTAGCCCCAAAGGGCAGAAGAGATATCGGAGAGTAGTTAGCAGGGAGGGAAGGATCAAGGGAAGGTTTCTTTTTTTTCAGGATAAGGGAAACACAAGCATGTTTGTAGGCATTATAAAATGAGCCAGTAGAGAGTGAAAAATTATTGATAAGGGATAAAGTGGGGATGACAGAGGAGGGAAATCTGTTGGGAGAAAATGGGGTCACTTGAACAGATAGAGGGTTAGCCTCGTCAAGGAATAGGACCACATCATCATGTAAAATGGCCTAACAGAGGAGAGAGTGGCAGAAGGAATCTGAATGAGAAGAAATAAAGAAGAATGTGAGAAAAGAGTGTACATGGTAAATGTCCTCCATTTTATCTCTCAAATATGAGGCCAAGATCTCAACTGAGAGCACAGGGGCAGAGGGAGCCATGGAAGGTTGGAGCCATGGAAGGTTGGAGGAAGGATGAGAAAGTTGAGAAGAGGCACTGTAGAGAATGGAAGAATAAGTTGATAACCACTCTCTCCTTGTCTTGACTTCTTGGTAAACCAGCTCAATTAAACCCTGGCCTCCTCTCTTGAGACATTGGCCCCTTTATCATAGCATCAATTGTATCCCTGCCAAGTCTCAGAATTGGGTCACTCCCATCATCTGCCACCTTCACTCTTATTCATGTGCTACTGAACAAAGGTGGAGAAAATCACACGATTGTTCTGAATGCATCCTTGACAAATTTATGTTCCCCAAACTCAGCTGGGCCCTCCCTGCTAATGACCCCTAATGTGAGGCAGTGGTCCATGGTATCTTTGATATGGGACTTCTTTGTAGTAACCCCTATCTACTCAGAAGACAGTCAGTATAAGCTTCAACAGAAGAAATCTAAGAATTTTCCAACTCTAGGGTTGATGGTTATACACACTTGACTGAGCCTTGGATTGGGAGAAGAAAGCGTTTGGTTTTCCTATGTGACCACTTGAATCACATGCTTCCTCTAAGCCTCAGTTTCTCTCTCTGTCAAATGAGAGAGTTGGATTAGATGAGCTCTAAGACCCCTTAAAGCTTAACCAATGCATGGTTCACAACCTATGAGCTTCCTATTCCCTGGAGAACCCCAGAGTTATTAGAAAAGTTTTATCTCATTTAATGACTCTGTATAATAAATGAGCAAACAAAACTTAAGTAAAAGCATTGCTGAGTTCATAGTTTCTGTCATCCTACATTTCTCAGCCAATGGACCCTAACAATATAATTATCTGCCCCATATGAAATTCATCGTCGAATATTCATTGGTTATGATGCTGGTGAGAATCACATTTATTTTTGCTGCAAACCTTTAAGGTTTGTTAAGCAATGTACATATATTATGTCCTTTGAATACTGCAAGAATGGAGGATATGGTAGTTGAACCATGAACATGAAAAGGTCATGTTGACCTTTGAAAAGTCAGTTAAAAATTGTAAATAATTAGTAGAGTTACTGTGGGACTGGAGGAGGGCAAATACCATCCTTATTTTTTTTAAAAAAAGAGGAAAAGAATGAAATATGCAAACCATAAATCAACAAGTGCACTTTTGATCCTTGGCAAAATTCCAGAAAATATTATTAAAGGAATGGTTAGTGGCTGTGTGGATACAGCATGAAGCCTGGAGTCAGGAAGACTCCTCTAGGTGAGTTCTAGTCTTGTCTCAGGCACTTACTAGCTGTGTGACCCTGAGCAAGTCACTTCACCCTGTTAGTCTTATTTTCTTCATGTGTATAATGAGCTGGAAGAAGGAAATGGGAAACTACTACAGTATCTCTGCCAAGAAAACCCCACATGGGGTCACAGAGAGTCAGACATGACTGAAAAACAAGCAAAACAACAACTACAACAAAGAGTAACTGTATAGAAGGAAAACAGTGATCACAAAGAGCCAACATGTCTTCATCAGCCTTACCTCTGCACACACAAAAAATCTAACCTAATTTTATTATGCTTACATAGATTTCTGTGCCTTATTTTAATCTTTTTTTAATTTTTTTAATTTTTTATTTTTTTGCTTTTTGGTGGGCAGTTGGGGGTTAAGTGACTTGCCCAAGGTCACATGGCTAGTTTTGTGTTAAGTGTCTGAGTCCAAATTTGAACTCAGGTCCTCCTGACTCCAGGGCCGGTGCTCTATTCACTGTGCCACCTAGCCACCCCTTCTGTGCCTTATTTTAAACCTTTACATTTCTTTATTTAACAAAAATGCATTTTCTTGCATTGCCTGTAGTATTATATCCAATCTTGTCAAAATAATGTGATTCATGACATGAAACATACAAAAATGGATGGAGAAATGGTTGCTTTGTGGAAAAACAAAAGTGATTAGATTTTTCCTGGCCAACAAATTATTTTATTTAAGTTTTTAACCTTCTAAAATACATTCCAATCTGGGATAATGAAATAAAAGACCATGCCAGACTAACCCTACATCCTTTTTTGACAGAGTTAATGGACTAGTAGAGCAGGAGATATAGTTCCCCTAAAGTCTTTCCTGCTAATCTTGTGGAAAAGATAGAGAATGGCAGCCAGGGCATGTACCTATGGTTCTCTTTTTGCTTTTCTCTCATCACCTCAGAGTCCTGACAATTACTTCTACAGTCTTCTACTTTATCCTAGATTTGTTGTTCCTTAGTCATTTTCAGTTGCTTCTCTGTGACCCACTTTGGGGTTTTCTTGGCAAAGATATTAGAGAGGTTTGCCATTTCCTTCTTCAGCTCTTTTTATACACAAGGAAACTGAGGCAAAACGTGTCCAGGGTCACACAACTAGTAAGTATCTGAGGTCAGATTGGAACTCAGGAAAATCAGTGAAGAAGATGAAGCCTGGCACTGTCTACTGAGCCACCTAGCTGCCCTTCCTTATCTTGGATAACAATATCCTTTTAGCCATTTTTGTTCTGCCTTTCTCTGTCTAATAATCACTGTCAGCATCATATTATAGCTTTAGAACCAGAAGGAACCTCAGAAAGAAACTGAGTCCCAGAGAGGTAAAGGTCATAAGGCAGTATCAGATTTGGGTCCAGACCCAGAGGCGGAGCTGTTCAACTCTTTACCAAGCTGAGTTAAATGCTTAATAATAAGATTAGCAGGAATTTCCCTTTGCTCATTACAAAGGGTTTCAGATTCATTACCTCCTAGAATCTTCACAACCATCCTTTGAGTTTAGAAGTATAAATACAATCATCTTTGTTTTATAGAAGAGGAAACAGATCCAGAGATTAATTGACTGGTCCAAGGTCACACAGCTGACAAAGCAAACAAGTCAAGCTTCAGATCCACATCTTCTGCTTCCAAGTTCTCTATTCATTCCACATTATCACCTCTGGCTCCTCTCCGTTCTCCTCTCCTCATCTTCTCTCTGACTTCTATAGCCATCTTTCCAAAACCTCTTCCCCTTCTCCTCATTCATCATCAACACAACCACGGCCCTGTGAACCTTAAATTAAAACTCTTCCTTATTGTCCCTCTACACAGAATTCTGGTCCCAATAAAGGCAATTCTGGTTTTCCTGGCACGTCTATAGGAATGCCCCCCCCTCCCAGTTTCTTCAACATAAGCTGTCTCAGTTGCCAGAACACC
Source organism: Pseudocheirus occidentalis (assembly GCA_028646575.1). Classification (NCBI taxonomy): domain Eukaryota; kingdom Metazoa; phylum Chordata; class Mammalia; order Diprotodontia; family Pseudocheiridae; genus Pseudocheirus; species Pseudocheirus occidentalis. The sequence continues at coordinate 6,497 of JAQQSW010007933.1, forward strand.
AATAATCCTACTGGAAGCCATCACTAGTTAAAATGGGACATGGTAATGACTTGCTCTCTCTCCTGTTAATACTTGTTTCATTCTTCCTGCCATAAATACTAAACATAACAACAGGCCATAAAATTGGGTAATAAATGTAACTGAGATCTCTTGGACTGCAAAAATGAAGTCTCAGTTTGCTCTCCTGATGTTTCAAACCTTCACCCACGTACACATGAATTGCTCCAAGTGAAATACACTATGGATGGTGCAAACCCCGCCCATCTGGAGGGATGATAGGCACTGGAAAGCCTAGATTGCCCAGGAGGAGGAGGGCCTTCTACTTCTTCCTTTAGGGTACTGGCCCAGGGCTTATCACCTCATGAAGACAAGCTGGGGCAAATAAAAAAGCAACCCACCTACCTATTTCCCAGAATACTAAAGTCAAAGGCCATATGGTACAACTCCTCCCCCACTTTCTAAAGGGTGACACTGAGGCCCAGGGAGGAGAAGAAACATGCCCAGGGTCACACACAGGGTCCTATGTCTAGAGCTGGAAGGAATCTTAAAAGCCATTGAGTTGAAACCCTACATTTATAGGGGAGGAAAATGGGGCCTAGTGATGTACCCAAGGTTACATGTAGAATCAAAGAACTAGGATTGAAAGGTATCTTAAAGTTCATCTCTTCTAATCCCCTCATTTTTCAGAGGAGGAAACTGAGGCTCATGGAAATGCAATGCACAAAGCTTCACAGGTTGTAGTAGCAGACAGAGCTGCCTGACATTTGAGCCCAGGTCCTCAGACTCCCAATTCAACATTCTTTCCAGTGAACCACACTGCCTCCTTTTGCATTGGCCTTGCCACTTTGGGCTTAGAGCCATACTGGGTTGTTGTCCTTCATGCTCAGAGAGGACCAATATGACATCATGATGTCAAGGTCAAGGTACAGTGTGTCCGACTGTGGCTGATCAGGCCAACATGAGCTCAGAAGGCTCTACCACAGATCGGGCACAAAGAGTCCGTCTGAGCCTTAGGAATGGAGATGTCTCTAAATCTGCATGTCTTACAAAGGAGTAGGAGTTTGGGGGGCCCTTACTCAGGGAGCCACTGGCTGCCAACATCACAACAACCATCAGGCAACCATCAGGCAGAAATCAGCATGGCTGAAACTTCTGCAAGGAGCTCAAAACTTCCATTTTCCTAAGCCCAGTGTGCAGTAAAAGCTGAGCATGGCAGGGAGGAAGAGTGAAGGTGAGACAGGTCTGGAGAATGAGAAGAGTGGTCCTCCATCTTTGGAGTCTCACATGAACAGCACCTGGAAGGGGGTGCACAAAAATGTTCCCAAGACTCCTTCAGATTGGCTCCATAGATGGAGAAAACAGCAGAACCTGATTCAGTCTGCGAAGGCTAGAAACAGAAAGGCATGTTTCCCTACTCTGTTATCATGAGTAAAGTTCTTTACTCAGATCCAGAGGTCTAGATTCTAAATCCACACTCAGTCATTTAATAACCATGCACCCATATGCACCCCTAATGTAGGGTCAGAGGTTTCATAGGCTATAGAATGGGAAGGAATGGTTCTCTTGCTGACTCTTGGTTTCCTCAACTGTTAAATGAGAAGAATATATCCTCCTAAATTACGGATGTACTTGGTAGCTATCAAGTTATATAAATATCAATTATTAAGTATCACTACAAGAAAACACTGAAATACATGAGTTGAAGCTACCAGCCCAGCCCTCAAATGCAGGACTGGTAGAGAAACACATAGAGTCCTTTGGGAATAAGTCATTAATAATGGAGTAGCAGAAAATGAACCAAGGCAGAATCATAGACTGTCAGAGCTGGGAGGGAGTTCAGAACACAAAATGTCAGAGCTGGGAGGGCCCCCAGAACAGAGGATGTCAGAGCTGGGAGGGAGTTTAGAACGCAGAATGTCAGAGCTAGGAGAGGACTTAGAACACAAAATGTCAGATCTCGGAGGGCCCCTAGAACAGAGGATGTCAGAGCTGGGAGGGCACCTAGAACAGAGGATGTCAGAAATGAGAGGGAGTTTAGAACACAGAATGTCAGGGCTGGGAGGGAGCTTAGAACACAGAATGTCAGAACAGGGAGGTACCTTAGAACAGGAAATGTCAGAAATGGGAGGGACCTTTGAACATGGAATTTGTCAGTGCTGGAAGAGATCTTAGAACATACAACAGGCAGAGTTGAGAAAATTCATAGAAACCAGCTGGCCTAATTCTCTTTGAGAACTAAGACCCAGAGAGAGAAGCAATCTACCCAAAGTGACATAGTGGAAGCATGGGGACCAGAATCTGAGGTCTCTTACTTCTCAAGTCATTAGTCCATCTTCTTCACTAGGCCGCCTCCCTGTTATACAACCTGGAACTCTATATTTCTATCAAAGAGAAAAGTGCTCTGGGGGAGGGCCATTAAACAAAAACAAAAAGCAACTCCTATTAGCCATAGCATTTTCATGTATTCACAGCACTTTACTTGAGGTAGGGCATGCGAGTATTATTATCCCCATTTTAAAGATCAGGATACTGAGGCTTCCAAGGTCTCATAGCCAACTCAAGGACATGTAGCCAAAGAACCTGGAGCTAAGGGCCAGAAGTTAAAGAACTCCTAGTGTCCTGATCAATGCAAATTGAGTGTCAACATAGTGTCAGTCCTCTTCCTTCCCTGACATTGTGAACCCTGTCACAATGTCAGGTACTACAATGTCCTTTGACCCAAAGGGCAATGGGAGGGGTAAGAGAGAATGGTCCAAAGGGAAATGTAAACCTAGCCCTAACGGGTAAGAGACCTGGAGCCCAGGCCTCCTCTGCCCATGTTTCACTCTCTGCTCACTGGTCAGACCAAAGAGCCCAGGCCTCAGTTGCTCTATGGAAACCATTCCTTCCAAGCCACTAGCCGGCAAAACTCCATCAATCAATCCATCAGTCAAGAAGCACTGATTAAGTATGCCAGGCACTGGACAGGGTGCTGGGGAAACAAAGAAACCCAAGACAGTCCTTACCCTTAAGGGGCTTACATTCTGATATAAGGATTCACCATGATCCCAAATGGGTGCATGCAGGATCAAAACCAAACAAATGCCCAGCGATTTGGGTGGTGGAGGGAAGCAAAAAAAACTTCTCAAAGAGTATGATATTGGAGTTGAGCCCTGAAGGTGGGGCTAAGGGTTCCCAGAGGCAGGTAGGGAAGGAAAACATTTCAGACATAGGGCACAATCTGTATAAACTGTTCTCTGGTGTCCCAGAAGAGGGAATGCAGCATCCAGATATACCAAAGGATCCTAGAGTTATGGCTGGCTGGCAGGGACCTCAGGGGCCTTTTAGTCTAACCTCCTCATTTTACAGACAGGGAAACTGAGGTCCAGAGATATGATATAAGTTCCTCTAGACCTTCAAGTGTAGCCCTTTGACTGAATCCAAACTTTACAGAACAAATTCTCTGAGGGGATTTAAGGGACTTGAGGACCTAGAGGGCCATAGGGTCCCCACCAGAGAAGGAAGATGAGACTAAGAGAATTTTTTGAATTTTTATAAGCTTTACTATTATTATTATTTTATTTATTTATTTACTTTTAGTTTACGACATTCAGTTCCACAATCCCTTGAGTTCCAAATTTTCTCCCCCTCCTCCCCATGGCAGCATGCGATTTGATACAGGTTCTACAAATACCTTTGCATTAAACATTGAGACTAAGAGAATTTGAACAAATGTCTTTGCCTAAGGAATAACCGGCCTTTGAGGGTATCATCAAGTCATTGATATCAAATGGTACAGATAGAAGAAAGCTTGGAAATCATCAAATGCAACTCATGCATTTAATGGAAAAGGCAACTGAGGACTGGAGGGGGATCAGGGAGAAGCAGAAATAAGATGACCCCCAGACCCTCAGATGCCCAGATCCGGGATCTTTGCACAGAACTGTTTCTCAGAGAGCACTCAAAATTCCAATATCACTCTGCCATTGACTAGCTATGTGACCTTGAGCAATCTCCTTAGCCTCAGCTTCCCATTCTGTAAAATAAAAGAGATGGACTAGATGACCCCTAAACTCCCTCCCAGGTATGATATTGTGTGTTCTAAGGCCCCTCCCAGCTCTGACAGTCTTTGATCTGAGGTCCTTTAAAACTGTGACAATCCATGTACTCTGGTTCCTTGAAGTTTCAACATTTTATTTTAAGGAAGAGGATCATAAATGTCATAGCTAGAAGGACCTTTGGAGGCCATCTAGTCCAACTCTCTCATTTAACAGATGAGGAAACTGAGATCACACAAAGGAATGATACCTTCCAGTTCTAACATTCTGTGTTCTATGATTTATAGTATAGGGATTCTGAGTTTGAATCTGGCTGTTTCTATGCCTTAGTTTAGTCATCTATAAAATGCCCATATTTTACCAGCTTCATTAAGTTATTGTGAGGATCAAATGAGATCATGTACATGCAAAGGCATTCTAAGTACAGTTTCTGATTACTAGTATGATGGTCTAAGGTCCTTCTTACAGGCCTGTTCAAGGTTCTCTGATTCTATGCCTCACCCTCTTCATCTAGTCCAGACTGCCCTGGCTGTAGAAGGTCCTCCTAAAATATCAATGTCCTTAATTGGATTTCATCCCAGGATCCCTTCTGGACACTGGGAGCCTCTGATACCCACTAGCTTCTAGTAGTTCCATCTGAGTTACTGAAAGTTGGTGTATACACAGGAAGTGTTATCAGGAGCTAGGAACTGACCAGAAGAACAGTCCACTAAGTTGCCAGCCTCCCAGAAAATATGAGCACATTCTAGCTTCTGAAAGATGCAGCAGAATGCCTTTTCTCTCCCAAGTTTCCAGAATGCTTCCAAAGGGGTTCTTGTCCAAGCCCCATCCTTCCTCACCTCTACCCCCATTCACTCCCAGAGTTGGTGCCACAGGCTAATCCCAGACACAAAACTAAGGAGGAATGCCATCCCCACAGGCAAACAAGAATATCTTGGTGTAAAAAACAACCAGAATATCAAAAGAGATGGGATGAAGTGGAGCAGCCAACCCAAAGCAGTTCCTGGTCTGTGAGTCCTTTCCATGTCATGGGTATCAGAGATTTTTTATGCCTTAGTCTCAGGTGGCTGATTCCCAGAGGTTCTTAAATTGGGAGCTGTGAACAGTTTTTGTTTTAAATTGAAATATTTAGACAAATATTTTGAATACTAGGTGTTCCAAAAACTTTGGTGTAGTTTTAAGCTTTAATAGCCTAAAACCTAAGGCTTTTGGAGCATCATGTATAAATCAGCTTCCTTTGTAATCTTATGTACTTAATTATATGTGATTTAAAATATCATTCTGGGGATGGTCCCATATTCTTCCCTAGACCATCCAAGGGATCTGTCACAAAAAAAAGTTAATAATGGCTACTCTCAGGGCAGCTAGGTGGCACAATGAATGGAACACTGGCCCTGGAGTTAGGAGGACCTGAGTTCAAATCTGGCCTCAGACACATAGCACTTACTAGCCATGTGATTTTGGGCAAGTCACTTAACCCCAATTGCCCTGCCCTCCCACCTATAAAAAAACAAACAAACAAAAAAAGAATGCCTAGTTTAAGGTGTTGGGACACTGACCACTCAGGCACTGAATAACTAGTTAGAATACCAGAATCTTATGTGTTAATTGTGTTAATGGAATTAACCAGACAAATCATTTCTTCACCTAAAGCACAGGATTTAGAATGCAGGAATTTGAGTGGGAGTCACAGTTCTACTCTTTTCTACTTGTGTGACCTTAAGAAAATTTTTTTCACCTCTCCTAGCCCTATCTGTAAAATCGGTCAATAATGCTAGGACTTGAGGGCAGAGTCAAGATGGTGGCATAGAATCAGGAGAACTCCATGAGCTCCCCCCATAACAACCTTAAAGACCTATAAAATATGACTCAAAACAAATTTTAGAACTCTAGAACCCACAAAATGACAAGAGTAACAAAGCTCCCACTGAAGGTAGCCCAGCAGGCAGATGGGAAGGATTCATTGTACTGCCCTGTGATCAGAGCCCAGGCCCATGTGGTTTTAGCCTCAGGGAATCTAAGAAAAGCCACGAATGGAGCTTTCAGGAGAGTGGATCACCAGCAGCTGTAGCAGTTTCCAGAATTATCAACCCATTAGAGCCAAGGACAAAGGGTTAGTGGAACTAAGCTAAATTTGGGGCAGAGAGTCCAGCCAACTGCCTCCAGAGCTAGAAGCAGTCTGAAGCAGCAGTCCTGCAGCCACCCCCATGTGGCTGCTTCAGAGCTCCCAACCTGCGGATTGCAGGGGGTCCAAGCAATCATACAGAGGCTAAGTTCTCTTGCCTTTACCTGCCTGGATCAGGATCACAGTCTTGGGTGGTGATCCTGAGGTGTGTGACCAGTGAGTCAAAGTTAGTGGGGGCAGCTATGAAAACCCCAGCAATTTGGGACAAGGTGCTCCCCTCTGAAAGCAAAGTTCTACAAAGCCCAAAAGTCAAGTAATTGACTGGCCACATGAGCAGGCAAAGGAAGCAAAACAAGCTCAGCAATACAACTTTAGATTCCTTTTTGGGGGACAAAAGGGATCAAAGCATGGAACGGGAGGAAGACAACCAGTCAGAACTCCTGCATCAAAAGCTTCCAAGAAAAATGTAAACTTGTTATAGGCCATAGAGGAGCTTAAGAATGATTTTGAGAACCGAATAAAAGAAGTGGAGAAAAATTGTGGAAAGAAATGAGAATGATGCAAGGAAATCATGATAAAAGAGTCAACAACCTGGCTGAAGAAAATAATACCTTAAAAATAGACTAACTCAAATGGCAAAAGAGGCCCAAAAAGCTAATGAGGAGAAGAACGCCTTAAAAAGTCAAATTTGCAAAATGGAAAAAGAATCTCAAAAGCTCACTGAAAACAGTAATTCCTTCAGAATTAGAAATGCAGCAAATGAAAGCAAAAGACTTTATGAGAAATCAAGATACCATTAAACAGATCCAAACAAATGAAAAAATAGAAGGCAATGTGAAATATCTCTTTGACAAAAACCACTGACCTGAAAAATAGATCCAGGAGAGAAAATTTAAAAATTATTGGACTACCTAAAAGCCATGATCAA
>JAQQSW010007934.1:0-13586 GCA_028646575.1 Pseudocheirus occidentalis
AAGCCCCTCCCTTCCCTATTAGAAAGCTAGAGGGGATTTGGAGGAGGACATAAAAGGGAACAGATTGTGGGAGGGGCCTTACAGTGAGATCAATGTTTTGGGCTGGAGGGTAGGGACAAGAAGGGGAGAAAATTCGTAACTCAAAACCTTGTGGAAATGAATGATGTAACCAAGAAAATAAATTAAAATTAAAAAAAAGAAAGTAGGAAGGAAGTGGATAAAAGGGGGATGATAAAAAGGAGGGTAGATTGGGGGAGAGGGTAGTTAGAAGCACACATTTTTCTTTTTTTGCTTTTTGGAGGGCAGTTGGGGTTAAGTGACTTGCCCAAGGCCACATGGCTAGTTTTTTTGTGTTAGTTGTCTGAGGCCTGATTTGAACTCAGGTACTCCTGACTCCAGGGCCAGTGCTCTATTCACTGTGCCACCTAGCCGCCCCAGAAGCACACATTTTGAAAAGGGTCAGGATCAAAGTAGAAAACACCATTAAGTAGGGGATATAGGTTAGAGGGAAATATAGTTAGTCTTTTACAATATAACTACTATGAAAAAGTTTTGCATAACTACACGTGTATAACCTATATTGAATTGCTTATCATTCCATTGGCAGTGAGTGAGGAGGGAAGAAGAGAAAGAATCCAGAAATCAAAGTTTTAAAAACAAAAGTTAAAAAAAATTTTTTACACGCAACTAGGAAATAAGATATACACGCATTGGGGTATAAAAATCAATCTTGCCTGTCTAGAACATTATATGGGGGAGGATATAAAAGAAAGCAGATTGTGGAAAAGGGTATTCAGTAGGCTCCCTATGATGCGGTGATGGTAGGGGAAAGATGGAGAGAAAAAGAAATTTGCCCTTCATATCTTACATTCAGATGGTAAAGTGGAGATTGAAAGAATCTACCAATCACTGCCTTTTTATGTCAAATGGGGCTAAGTGACAAGTCACACAGTCAATCTGAAACTTTAATTTAACTCAGGTCATCTTGTCTCTAAGTCTCGTACTCTATCTACTGTGCTACCTAGTAGCCCCAACTAATCACTTCTTGAAAGAGGTGCCAAAATGAAAACTGCCATAAATATTATACCCAAATTGCAGTGCTCCCAGTTTGAAGAGAAAAAATTTCAAGCAGTCAGAAAGAAACCATTCAAATATCAGGATCACACAACATTTAACACCCATCATGTTAAAAAAAATGCAGAGAGCTTCAAATACAGTATTCTATAAGGCAAAGGAGATTACATTACAAACAAGAGTAACCTATACAGCCCAAGTGAAGACTGGGGAAACATTGAAATTTAAGAAACAGAAGATCATTCCTGTGCCTTCTAAGATCTTTATCATTTTTAAAGAAGTTAGAAGAATTCTACATAGAAAGAGGATACTGAGGGGTGACTAGATAGTGTAGTGAGTAGAGCACCAGCCCTGGAGTCAGGAAAACCTTAGTTCAAATCCAGCCTCAGACACTTAACACAAAAACAAGTCATGTGACTTTGGTCAAGTCACTTAACCCCACTTGCCCTACCTTCTCCCTTCCAAAAAGCTAAAAAAAAAAAAAAGATACAGGAATGAGTTACATTGTGATGAGGTAAAAATGTAAAATATAAATATATCTACATATATTTATATGTATATGTTTGAGTGTGTGTGTGTGTGTGTGTCTATTCAATTAGTAATAGAAATCTCTCCCAACAGGGAAGCAGGTAAGGAAGGGGATAGTAGAAAGGAAAAATTATGAAAGAAAGGACAAATAAAAGAAGGCAGTGGTTAGGAGCAAAATTGACTATGGAGGAGGGATTGTACAAAAAGAAAGAAAATGATCAACAAAAGAAAATGGAATGGGTGAGAATACATTGTTTGTAATAATAGTTGTGAATATGAATGGGATAGACTTATCCAGAAGCAGATAGCAGAATGTAGTAGATTACAGGAAATAAAAATAGACAGCTTTGATTATATAAAATTGAAAAGCTTTTGCACAAACAAATGCAATGCAGATAAAATTAGAAGGAAAGCAGGAAAATGAGGATGGTGGGAATTTCAGTAAATTTCTCTGATAAAGACCTCAAATATATAGGCAAGTGAACCAAAATTATATATAAAAGATTCATTCCCCAGTTAATAAATGGGTAAATGATATGAACAGGTAGTTTTTAAAAGAATAAATCTATCAATAGACCATAAAAAGCTCTAAATCAGTACCTGGTTAGAGAAATGCAAATTAAAATAACCCTTGGATATTACCTCACACATAACAGATTGATTAAGATGACCAAAAATCAAGGTGGCTAGGTGGTGCAGTTAATAAAACACCAACCCTGAAGTCAAAATGACCTGAGTTCAAATCTGGCCTCAGACAATTAGCACTTACTAGTCTGTGACCTTGAGCAATTCACTTAACTCCAATTGCCCTACCTTCCCCTTAGAAAAAAGAAAAAAAAAGGGTGACAAAATAGGAAAATCTAAAAAGCTGGAGGATGTGTGGAAAATCTGGTATACTAATTCATCCCTGGTGGAGCTGTGAACTAGTGTATCCCTTCTGGAGAAAAACTGGGAACATGCCCAGAGGTCTATAAAACTGTACATACCCTTTGACCCAGCAATACCACCAATTTGTCTATTACCCAGGGGGATTTTTAAAATGGAAAAAAGGCCTATTTCTACACAAATATTTATAGTGTAAGCCTGTTTTGTTTTGTATTATTTTGCTTTGTTGTGATGGGAAATAATTAGAAATATAAAGGATGTCCATCAATTGAGGAATGACTGAACAAACTGTCATTTATGTTTGTGATTGAATAATTCCATGTTATAAGAAATGGTGCAGAGGATGGTTTCAGAAAAATTTTAAGACTAATATGTACTCATTCAAAGTGAAATGAGAAGAACCAGCAGGACATTGTACACAGTAACCACAACATTAAAAGGATAATCAACTGTGAAAGACTTAGTTGCTCTGATAGAGGTAATAATCCAGCACAATTCCATAGGAATCATGATGAAAAATGCTTTCTGCCAACAGAAAGAGAACTGATGAACTCATAACACAGAGTCATACATATTTTCTCCCTTTATTTTTATTGTTTTTATTATGTGTCTTTTTTGCAGCATGACTAATATGGAAATAGGTTTTATATGAATTCATATATAATCAAAACAAAATTGTCTAAAATAGGAAGATAATTTTTTTTCTCGAGGGAAACAGGGCAGAAGTGTTTTCTTTCATCTTTAAAGTCACATGAAAAAGAGTAAATTTAATTTTAAAAATGAATGCATATACTTGTTTAAGGGCTACAATATATTATTGAGGAAGGATGAAAATTCATTTCAAAATAATTATGTAAAATAATGTTTTAATGGAAGGGCAGTGATGACTTTATAAGCCAATAGGATTTGTAAGGAACATATCATTCCATAAGAAGCTAATTTGGAGGGATATGGTCATATACATATAAGAGACCTTCCAATATGACTGAATTTTAGGCAAGCATTTAAAGTACATAAGCTAGAAAGCATGATATGGTTATGAAGTGACAATTAATTTGGAGAGTTTTTTTTATGATTTTATACCTTTCAGGTTACATATTTATTATGATTTTCACAGTACTTTAATAGTAACACATTACATGATGTTGGGGGCAGTTGGTGGCACTGTGAATAGAGCACCAGCCCTGGAGTCAGGCGGACCTGTGTTCAAATCTGGCCTCAGACACAACACTTACTAGCCATGTGACCTTGCACAAATCACTTGACCCCAATTGCCCTGCCTTCCCCCCTCCAAAAAAATATATATATGCATATGCATATACATATATGTATACATTACATGATGACTGAAAAAATCACATTGATCTGTTTGTGTTTAATGATATCCAACTCAATAGTTGGTATTCTTTTCCTGAATATGTATAGACCAATTAGAAATTCTCATCTTCATTCCCCCAATCCCTAAACTCAAATTTCTTAATGTTCAAGCCACTCTTTTATACTTTGTTATGAAGACAATTGACCTATAAAAGAAATATTTCCATAATAAAATTGCAGGTTTTTTGAAGACAGATTAAGACACTCAGATGAAATAATCAAATAATAGTATAATACTCCATTAAATGCTAAGCTGAATGGTCCAGATGTAACTCACTCTAGACTGACAAAAAAGAATGAATTCTTGTCTAAGCTAGCTCTGTCAGGGAAGGTTTCATGAAGAAAGTACCACTTAGGTTGTTTTGAAAGTTCAGTAATTTTTAGGTAAGCAGTATGTATACATAAGGGGAAGGGCATGGAAAACAGGGTTTAGTTTTATACAGAGGAATCAACTTGATGAAATGTAAAGAAGCAGGAATTCACATAAAATATTCAAAGGATTCCCCAGAAAATTGGCTGACCTAGGGCAGAGGGTACATTAGCAGAAAAGTAAAGTTTTTCTTTCATAAGAGCAGGAACATTGTTGAGAGCACTTGTGATGATGGAAACTACTCCTTTCCATTAAATATTTTGTCCCTTTCTTTAAGACCTTTCTAATAACCCCTGTCTATTTGCATAAAGGAGTTTTATGTATACAAGGGGATATTGGAAAAAAAAAGAACACAACGAACTATGTACCTAAGGCATAAATATGGGATGTATCATTTAAATTATTGAAGGACATGCTTGCTCTGATTGATTCTTCCTATTCTCCCAGAAGGCACAATTTAAAAAAAAATTCTTAGCTAGCTAAGGATTTTTTCCTTCCTAGACATATTAGAAGTAATTTTCTTCTTAGAAATATATTTTTGTTAACAGTATGGAATAGTAAGAAGGTACGGTGCAATGAGAATCAGGAGGTCTGAATTCTACTCCCTCCTGTGTCAGTAACTGATTCTCAAAATTGAGTAGACCAGGTTCTTTTTTTTTCCTTTCCGGAATTTGGTTTCCTTATTTGTCAAAAAAAGGAGTTAGACTAGAAGATCCTCATCTTATTTCTAGATCCTCATGGATCTACATTCCTTGGTATGTCTCAAACCTTCTACAGTTTAGTAAAAAAGCTTAAGAAAGGTTTAGGCTGCAGGGTGCTGTAGTATACAGAATGCTGAACATGGAGTCAGGAAGATCCAAATTCAAAACCACCTCAAACACTTACTAGCTGTGTGACCCTGAACAAAACACTTGACCACATTCAAAATTAGTTTCCTCATCTACAATTCTAAGATTTTATTTGATTATTTTTCCCCAACTTGATTCCTGTTATTCTAGTGGGATTTGGGGTGCAGATTCCTTACGGTTTAGCCAATTTACATTATGACTAAATATCTTTTATATTTTCAATGTCGATTATTATCACGGTTTTCTTTCACAACAACCACAATATATAAAGAAATGTGGTACAATTGATAGTATGTTGTTTGTTTGTTTGTTTTGGAGGGGAGGGGTGTCATGAAGACCTGCTTCCAAGTCTAATTGTGTGATGCTAAGTCTTTCTGACTTTTTACTTTCACCACTGTACCATATTATAGCATGTATGAAAGATGCCATAAATAAAACTGGAATACAGTCCTGTCTCAAAAAAAAGGAATATTTGTTATGTATCAGATGGCCACCTATTTCTATTAACTGGATTTCAAGTGTACTCTGATGATACAGTTCAAATAAGCAATTTTGTACTAGACATAGCTACGGTTGTAATTATCACTTCCTATAATGCTGCTACATGCTCTGTGAAGGTTTTGGAGCAACCCAGTCTTAAAATGAAAACTTAATCACATATAAGTGTATACCTTCACTTGTTTTATTGATGATACCATGAAAGAAAGAGTCAGGAAATTGTAAAGAGGCAAATTTAGGCTCAGTGGCAACACACAAACTAAGTCAAAACCACAACAAAACCAAAAACCTTTATAACTATTAGATCTGTGCTAAATTATAGTGAGCTGTCTAGAGAGGTAATAGGTTCTCTCTCCTTGAAGGCCTTCAAGCATAGGCTTGATAGTCACTTGTCAAATATGTTATAGTGGAGTTCTGTTTTCATGAATTTGATTAAATGGTCATTGAGTTCTTTTCTGATGTCAAATTCTGTGATTTTGACCACCAGAAGTCCTATACATGACTTGATTGTCCAGGTTCAATCATTTGCTCCCTTACACACACTCCATTCATCCTCACTACTAATCACATAGGCCAGTTTGATTCCAAGATCAAGTGAGCCAAAGTCCCATTATATTCCTACCCTGAATGACTAGGTGGAAGCAGTGGTACAACCATCCAGCATTTTTTTCAGTTGATCCAGACAGTTGGTACTTACTATCTTCACCCTAGGAGAATACCTCTTCTGTCCCTTTCTCATTCAATACCTTTTCTCAGTTCCATCCTTCTTATAGTACTATAGTGCTTAGCAGTGTCCTAAAAACTGTGATTTCAAAATGTTGTGAAACTCACTGTTACAGAGCTAAATAGAAGTTCCTATGTTGCCCTTCAGGCAATTACCTTTACTTTTAGAAAGCATCTACTTTATTAGAATTGTCCTAGAACCAAAAAAAAATCCAAAAAACAAAACAAAGAAATCCACTATTTTATGACTTTGAACTACCAGCATTTACCAAATTTCATCTGCCATATATCACTCCAACTCACAAAATAGTTTATATCAATTCACAAGCATTCATGTTAAAATACTGTTATTTAACATGCTATGAATTTTAAAAATTCCAAATTAATATTAGTGAATACCTGGCAAGGGTATTTTACAAATAGTTCATTTCACATAATCTTGCAATTCACAGCCTACTTTACATTTTATGTAAAATGGGAAGATTTCATCAGATAACTGAAAAATTTAATGGTAACATAAAATTTTAAAATGTAGCTCTCCATATTAGCCCTAACTACCAACATACATTTTTACAACCTAACAAGGCTCATGCCATTATTCAGTATCAATACAGGATTGCAAAGCTACTAAACAAGTCTCCTAGTTCATTTTATTAACTTTTTCTTATTTCTGATATATAATTTTATCTTGGGTTTTTATTTGATCTGAGATCCAAGAACAAGATATGCATTTTTTGCAGGAGGATGCTCAGGGCAGAATTTTATGTTCATTCAGGTTATGTAAGTAAAAAAGTATTAATTGCAGATTTTAAGTTACATCTATAGTATTTTCCTTTCACTGGATAGTGCTTATTTTTAAATTATCATCAATATCCAAGGTGAACATTTATAAAATTCACAAAATGTGAATATTTGTGCTAGGTCCATGCCGGCTTTCTTTTCAGAACTTAAATAATCAGATGTTTTTATTCATTGCCATTTTTAGAGGTTTTTAATTATTTCCATTTATTAATGCAGGTATTCACTGAATTACCTGAAACATCTTTTTTTTTATTATTGTTTGTTTATTTGTTATTTTCAGGTTCAACGTAGGGCACCATCAAAAGATAACCTCCCTCATATGGTCCTTATACTGTTTCATCTTTGTTTTGAAAGGCTATATTTGAGTGACAGCCCCCTAGGAAGGCTCCTAATTATTATGGATTTTTTTCTTTGATCCACATTGTTGTCATTTAGTAGCTCAACTGATGATATCAACTCCTGGCATGTAGTCCACTGGAACAGAAATGACTTCTGGCCATTGCTAGACTGGAATTAGGCAGAAACAAAATCTCTAGAGAAATTCAGGTTTGCAATCTGAATTAATAGAAATTTGTTTTTTAAAATGCTTAGAAAAATGATAGAATAATTTCTGTTCTGATAATTTTATTTTATTTTATTTTGCTTTTTAGAGGGGGAGGAGGCAGGGAAAATGGGGGTAAATGACTTGCCCAAGGTCACATGGCTAGAGTAAGTGTTAAGTGTCTGAAGTCCTATTTGAACTCAGGTCCTCCTGACTCCAGGGCCAGTGCTCTATTCACTGCACCATCTAGCCACCCCTGAAAATGTTCAAATATGCCTTCTTACTATTCCTCAAATCTATCAAGCAAAAGGATAGTTATAGGATGTAGTTATGTAAATTAAGGGAAATATGGAAAAGAAGGAAACATATCCTGTAGACAGTAATCATGATAAGGAAATTAGATTTTTAACTAAAAAGAATGCAATTTAATATTATTATAATTATTACATATTTACTAGGTGACTTTAGGTAAGTCATTTTAGGCATTTTGACCTCAGTATTTTCTTTTCATCTAGAGAAGGATTTAACTGGACTCTATGGCCTCCAAATTCAGGCTAGCTCCAAGCTATGACGATTATCTGAATAATATTTAGCAAAAAGAGGTTAAAAACTTGCATACACTTGAAAAATTAATTACAGAACTGATAGAAACCAAATATACTTATGAGAAGATAGAATTATAACTGAAATGAACCTCAGAGATTATCTACTCCAACCCCCTTGTTTTAGAGATATGAAATCAAAGGACTCCAGAGGTGAAATAGCTCAAAGTAGCACAGGTTGTGACTGCCAGAACCACTGCTTAAACAAAGGTGTTCTCATGCTAAAGCTAATGTTTTTTCCACTAAACTTTACTCCCTCTAGATAACAATACTTGCAAATCAGAAACAGCTTTGACTAGGAAACCACAACTTAGATTAGCAGCAATTTAAAAGGGTATTTATGAGGATGGTTTTCATCAATCCTAGATTTTTTTTTAAAGAACTCATCTGGAGTTTTGCTTCTTAACATTTAGATCAGTTTAGCTTTGAGTTTTTTCTCCTATACCTAGTCACTTTTTTTGGGGGGGAGGGAATAATCAATATCAAAATAAAAACATTAAAGTGTTAGTTTGATGCCATTTATGAATGGTTCAGATACACAAATGATGCATATGTTGCTGGGTAGGAAATCATTGCTTCTCATTGTTGCTCTCTCCAAAGATGTCTGTCAAAGAGTTATTTCATTCGGCTAGATTTCAAAGAGTTAGTTTTACTCAGGTTAGTCAAATGACTACCCAGGTGATGGACTTCTACTGCTTGCAAAGATGTTAACTAGCAATTCTGGCAATTGGAGTAATCATCATAAAGTGTCCTTGGGGAAGGCATCACAAAAATCACACTTAAATAAATATTTATTACAAAACAATTGTGGAAGGTGAAGGGATTTTGAGGAAACACTCTGGTCCTTAGAAAACTGGAAAGGTCATGGTAACAGGCACTCAGGAAAACTTAATTAAGGTCTAGTTTCCCCGAGAGGAAAGTGCAAACATTGGTAAATTAATTTGTAGGTGATTTTGCTAATGAGAGATTGGCTCTCTGATCTCCCTTGCAAAGAAGTCAAAGTGCTGCTAGTAGCCTCTATGTTTTGGCCTTAAGTTGAAAAGTCCTAATTAAACTTTTTGGCTGTTTATGACACTCCATGTTTACATAACATGTAGGCATCAATGAAAGCAAATTAATATAGGCCATTCTTGCCAACTGTCAGCTCGTATAATTTTTATACAACAATAACTGTTTGATTTTTCCCAAAACTTAAGGGCAAAAGATACTTCATTCTATTAAACTCACTGTTCTGATTATAATTTCTTGATATACCAAGCAACACATTTTCTACTTCACAAGTTATATAATTGCACCAGTTACTCAGTATATTTCCTCTCCTCTTGAGACTGGTACGTAAAATATTTGGCAAAGTTCTTCAGTACAATATCTTTCCAAACAATTTGTTAAAACTATGAAAAGTATACATAGTATTAATGAAACAAATGGTTGGTCTCTGAAAATTTGTAATTTTTTTTACAGGTGGAATTTATAAAGGAGAAAAAGATAACAATGGATTTGGCAACTGAGTATTGTGTAATGTGGCCATAGTCAAAACTAGATAAGGAAGAAGCTTTCTTTCCCACCCTCATTACCTGCTCCCCAGGGCCTTCTGTACCCTTGAATAAAGGAAAACCACTCTAAATAAGATGATCATCTTAGAGCTGATTGGAATCTCATAGGTCATCTATTTCACCCCACCTTCATTTTAAGGATGAGGAAAATGAGAAGTAATGAACATTTGTTCTTTTTTTTTTGGAGGGCAATTGGGGTTAAGTGACTTGCCCAAGGTGACACGACTAGTTTTGGGGTAGAGTGTCTGAGGCCGGATTTGAACTTGGGTCCTTCTGACTCCAAGGCCGGTGCTCTATTGACTGTGCCACCTAGCTGCCCCGAGTAGTGAACATTTGTAATTTATCTAAGGGACAGGCTGAGAGAGGCTTTGAACTCAAGTCCCTCTCTCAATCTGGTGTTCTTTCCAATGCAGCAAGTAAATGAAGAAGCTCTATGAAACTGAAAAAATTCTGACTCTTCTAAAAGAAATGGGATGAAGATTATCCATTATCACAAAAATATACAAGACTGTGTGTGTGCGGGGGGGGGGATAAAATGAAGAAGAATGAGATCATAACACTACCACCAGAAAATTGGGAAGAGATAGGAAAAGCCAAAGTTTATATGCATGTAGAGTTGTGCAATTACTTAAATAGTACATACACACACACACACACACACACAGAGAGAGAGAGAGAGAGAGAGAGAGAGAGAGAGAGAGAGAGAGAGAGAGAGAGAGAGAGAGAAACTGCTAGAGTTAGAATTAATATTGCAGTTATGGTAACATTTCTTTCCTAATGTAGGGCAGCAAGGATAAGGAAAAGAAAGGGCTGGGTGATATTTTGAAAATCACACTGTGCTTTTATCCATCCCAATTTACTTCTTGAAAGAAGTAAACAAAAATACCTCGACTTAGCATCTGGAGATGCTATAGGATTATGAGTCATGAACTACCATTACTTTCTTCGAAGTAAGATTGTGTACAAGTGAAAAGATAATGAAGAGATTTGCTATAGGTGTAAACTGACTTAAGTATATTAGCCACTACGTTTTACAGAAGTATAAAATTTGGGATTTAGGAAAGGTATGGTTAGAAACAAGGTATGTTTATCATAAAGAGGCAATAACAGATCAAATATAGTCAAGAGAATAGTGCATTGGTACTTGTGAATTTTTAAATAATATTGTGGAATTCATCCAGTATATTGGTAGATCCTTATTAGTAGATCTATGGGAGGCAATAGGCAAGAATCATATAAGGTAGAAAATTGGGAACTGCTGTGATCTCCTTTGTAGGGAAAAAAAGGATGTAAAATTAAAGTATTGATTCATTGAAGTAGTTAGAATTTAAAATGAAGAAAAAAGTTGGAGATATCCCCCTAGCCTATGAAAATAGAAAAAATATATTAAAAAATAATTAGCCTTTCTCTTACCACACAAAAACATTGTGTGACAGTTATTAAAGTGGCTTCTAGACTGATAGTCTCCCCTTGGGAAGGCAAGAGGCAAATTCTTGAATGTTGCAATGAAAATTTGACTCACATTCATTTTTATCTTTATAATCTCATAAGTAAGTGGTTCTCTTCTGGGTAGACTCACATTCTTTAAAAGCCCATGACTCTCATGTTGTTAAGGTCAGATTTGTAACTGTTCTAAGGTATAACTTTTCACAGACTGGTTTCTTACTGCAACTTTTTTGGATAGTTATTGGGCCATTCTAATGTATGTAGTTTACTGATAGAAACAAAGATGGCAGGCTATTCTCTAGACAATATTTGAAAATGAAGCAAAGACACTATTCTTCTATGGGGAAGCAAGATCAAGATTGGGATGACTACAAGCATTTCTCCCTAAATGTTTAAGAAGATGATAGCTTTGTATATCACCACTGTATCCAAAATTACTGCTCCCACAGTCTCTGGGCAACTGCCTTCCCTGTGCCAACAGATGTAGAGATTCAGCAGATCCACTATCTTGTATGGCTCCATAGAAGATTTAGAACCAGTGGAAATGTCTGACCAAAGCTTCTTTCTTCAAGTTATCTGAGACTAGGAAGCAGAACTTTGGGAGACCTAAACATCTGACTATTAGCTGGGGATTACTACAGCAAGAGGAGGAAAGCAGCTATATAATCCCTACTACTGTCCCTATCCTTCCACACTTCAAATAGCTCTCACTCCTATCACATTTGGGGGATATTTATGTATAAATATAACTTTACATGAACTTATTTTTCCATTGTTTTGATTATACATAAACAGAACCCAAATGTAATTATTGTTCTCTGCCCTTATTTCCAATTTTGCATATTCTGCCAAAAAGGTTTGTGAGAGTGAAAAAGAATTGTCTTGTTATTCCTCATTACATTGCCCCAAATCATGGTTGTATTTTATTTCTTCATATTTTTGGCAGATTCCTTCAATCCTCCAGTCACATGTTAAAAAAGAAGTTTAGGAAATGCAAAATCTATCGAAATAGTGTCTAATATTTTATATCTGTTTTCACTTTTATGAGATGCAATATTTTGATAACCATCACAGGTGTACTTTTTATACACTCCCACATCTTTCACTGGCACATAGTGTGGCAGTTGCTCTCCTCAATGCAGTGTTCTTGAAAGTGGAGACAGTGATCTGAATTCAAAGGATCAATTAGTCAAAATGTGAGGAGACAGGTTGCCTCATGCCTTCCCCATGATAGCCAATTATGAAACTTTTTTTTTCTAAGACGACAACAGATTTCCCCTTCTCTGCCGTTTCCCTTGTTCTTTGCTACCATCCCTCTTCTGATAAGGGCCCAGTGCCACAAGACCATTATAAGCTTTGTACCACTGCAAAACATTTACCCTACCTACAACTGTCTCAGAAGCTACTGTGAAGTGACTGGTCTGGTAGGTAATAATACCAATTTCTCACTTTTAATTTTGGTTGGGGGAGAGTGAATGATAAAATGTGAGTTCATCATCTCTATCTTGTCTTTTTAAAATTCCTTTTTTGGTGTAAATTTGATAATATAGTATTGAATATTTATGATCTATAAATGGATAAATTTAGGCATGGGGGATGTAATGAAAATGAGATTTAAATATCTTCCATGCCCCTTGAACTTGCTGATGTAGCAGGAAGGGGTGGATCAAGGGAATGCCAAAACCAAGCTACCATCCATGCTGGTGACTGGAGGCAGCAGCAGCAGCAGTGGCAGAGGTGGCGGCAGCAGCAGGGGCAGCAACGCAAACTCCTTTTTCTTTGAGCCACTCAGAATCTCTGCTAAGGACTCTTGCTGAGGACTGCTAGGGAGGAGAACTGTGGAGGGGCCGGAGCTGCCGGACACAAGGCTGCCTGAACGCTGAGCAGTTGCCGTGAGTGAGGAGAGGAGGACCTTTGCCTGAGGTCACCTGTCCTGTTTTGAAGGCTTGAGAATGTGGGTATTTACTACTTTAACTACATGTGCCAACTTCATAACTACTGTGTTGGCTTTGACTTTCTGGTTTTGGTACTCAGTCTTCTGGTACTTGAATAAATGCTCTGACTATACAGATTTCCCCTTCTCTACATCAGTTTACATTAACCCTCTCTACATCAGTTTCCTTGGAGGAAACTGATGTTTGCAGAGGACAAGGACCTGGGAGGTGTTCATCCCTGAGGACTGGAGGAGAACCTGTAAGCTTTCAGCTCCTGAATCTAGGTGATTGTCTGGCAGATTCAGGAGGGAGCTGGGACCAGGGAAGAGGATCCAGGGAATCAGAGAGACCACCCAGAGTTAAAATGAAGAAAAGGCTTCCCCTTGGACTAAACTGAGGTTTGTTG
>JAQQSW010007935.1:0-13585 GCA_028646575.1 Pseudocheirus occidentalis
GAAACTGGGAAGGGCACATGAAGATTGTGATAAAGATTAAAGAAAGACCAAAGCCTATGAGAACTTAATGGGATTGCTCACCCTTAGATCAATCTCACTCTTGTCTGGCAGATCAAAGGCATGACGTAAATGCAGCAGACCCAGATTTCAGGAAGGCATCTAGCAAAGACACTTAAAATTCCTTGTAGACAAGGAGAGACACATGACCTGGATTGGGAAGTGGTTGAATGTCTGGACCTGAAAAATGGCTGCATCGAGCTAGTGGAACGTGCCAAGGATCCATCTGACATTGGCCCACTGTGATAGTCACTTTTATTAATGACTTTGATGGAGGCACAGGATGCTTATCAAGTCTTAATCCAATTCTGTGAGCATTATGTAAGCACACAGCATGCACAAGGCACTGTGCTAAATGTGGAGGTAGGAAGAAAAAAAATCCCTGCCCTCAAGAAGCTTACATCCTACCAGGGAAAGTATTTTTATGCACAAACACAAATGTAAAATAATTTCAGGCTGAGGAGAGTGCTAAAAAATTGAGAGGAGAGGGAGAGATTAGAAAAAACTGGTAGCACCTGAGAGGAGCTTTGAAAGAAGGCAGCGATTCTACCAGTCTACAGTGAGAAGGGAGTCGGTGCATTCCAGACATGAGGCCCAACCATCAGTGAAAAGGAAATTTAGCGTCTTTTTAAATAGTTTTTTTTTTCAGTCTTGTCTGACTCTCTGTGACCTCTTTTGGGGTTTTCTTGGCAAAGATACTGGAGTGGTTTGTCATTTCCTTTTCTAGTTCATTTTACAGGTGAGGAAACTAAGGTACACAGGGTTAAGTGACTTGCCCAGGGTCACACTGCTAGTGAGTGTCTGAGGCTGGATTTAAACTCAGGAAGATGAGTCCTTCTTACTCCAGGCCCAGTGCTCTATCTACTACATAACCTAGCTGTCCCTAATTTGATGGGTAGGGAAGAGCTAATAATCAGTTTGCTTGGGATAAAGAATGAGGGCAAGAGACCAATCAATAAACTGATAAGCATTTAAGTTTTTCTTACTTATGTGCCAGGTTTGGTTCCAGGCCCAGTACACACAAGGAATGGCAAAAGCACAAAAATAGTCCTTGCCCTCAAGGGTACTGCATTCCAATGGCTATATGGCTGGAAAGGCTGGTGAAAGGCCAGGTTGTGGTGGGCTCTCAAACTGATGACTTGGTGTTTTATCCTAGAGAGGCATCGGGAAGCCCATGAAGATTTTTGAGCAGAGGAGTAACAGGGTTAGTCCAAGGCTGTTACCTGATGGCTCTGGAAAATACACCAAGCTGACTGAAGGAACAGGGACAACATTTTTAAAGGCTAGAAGGATGAACTGACCCTGCAGTCTACTAGGGATTAAGTATTAAAAAAAAAAAATAAATACCTGAGTTTAAAACAGCAATAAAGAAAAAAAAACAATCATAGAAAAATAGGCTAGGAAAAGCAAGACAAATTTGTGTGAAGGCTGGAGGTTTTAGGGGCCTGGAAACTCAATATGATTTAATGGTGTGTGCCATAATAGTCAAAAGAGCTAATTTCTTGTCAGGCTGCATTAACAGAAGTACCATGTTAACTGAGAACATTCAGTTCTCCAGGCTGTCCTCCAGACCTCCTCTCTCATGCCCCAGCTCTTTGTTCTGAAACCTCTCTCCAGGGCTGGAAAGCACACAGTAGAAGCACCTCCAGACCAGAGATCCCTCTCTGATGGGACGCCGCTTCCTGGGACCTCTCCTGCAGGACAGCAGCCAGGCCAACCTGGTCTCATTCTTCTCCAGGTTGCACACCTGGCTTCCAAGCCCTAACCCAAGTACCTGTGTCACCGCCATCTCCCTTTTCAGCTTCCTTTTATTCATGTTGCCTTCCCCCATTAGAATGTAAGCTCCTTGAGGGCAGGGACTATCTTTCTACCTATAGTTATCCCTCCCCCCGCACGTTTCAATATATCATGGGTCCACATAAAAATTAAATGGGAACTTTGGGGAAGTTTTGAGGAAGTAGCAGATGATAATGAGCCTAAGACCAGATACTTAACCCAAACTTTCCAATGAGGTTGGAAAGAAAATTAAAAAAAAAAAAAAATATATATATATATATATATATATAAGAAAATTTTAAAAATCAGACTTTTTCTCTGGTACAAAGGGAGGGCCAAAAAAATTTTAGACCTATTTTCCAGACTGTAGGGATGTCAAGCCCCTAACCCCTTAACCTCTGAGATGTGGAAGGGATAGCTGTATACTTGTATTCCCACAGGTTAGCACATGGTAAGCTGTTTATTTTCTTTTGCTTTTTTGGAGGGCAATTGGGGTTAAGTGACTTGACCAAAGTCACATGGCTAGTATACATGGTAAGCTCTTACCCATGCATGTTGACTGACTACATGAGGCTCACCAACAGTACTGCTGCACTTAAAAGACCCAAAACCAAAAAGTTAGAATTAAGCCTCAAAAGATCTTTTAAGAAATTCACATGCTCACTTTGCTTATATGAGGGCCAACTGATTCAGTGCTAATTTCTTTACTGAAGACACAACTCAAACAAGTTTCCTTAACCAGCATCCTAGTCTGGCATCAGAAGCAACAAATTTGAAAAGAAGGAAACCAGCAGAGGTAAGAACGCCAATGGCAGCAAAATGTGGGACTGGGAAAGCCTGACAACCAGGAGAGACAGAAAGTGTAGAGAATAGACAGAAAAGCTAAGAGCACAAGCAGTGAGTGCCACTCAGCCCCCGCAGGCATCCCCCTCACAATGGGCAGAGTGGCGGAGGACACTTGGCTCTAGCTGATGGATCATCTTTGGCACATCAAGAAGAGGTTCCACTCCATCTGCAGCGTATGCAATTTAAAAGGGGAG
This sequence comes from Pseudocheirus occidentalis, assembly GCA_028646575.1. Taxonomy (NCBI): domain Eukaryota; kingdom Metazoa; phylum Chordata; class Mammalia; order Diprotodontia; family Pseudocheiridae; genus Pseudocheirus; species Pseudocheirus occidentalis. The sequence continues at coordinate 2,874 of JAQQSW010007935.1, forward strand.
GGTACGTGTAGTAATATTTTATTTAAGACAGGGTCTCCATCTCACCCAGGTTGGATTTGCAGATTGGCTCTGGGAGGTTTTCCTGGTTTCCTCTGAGTCACAACTAAAATCCCTGCCTTTAGTGGAAGCTTCCCTCAACCCCTCTGAATTCCAGCCATCTTTTCTCTGCTCATTACCTCCTACTTATCCAGCACATAACTTGCTTTGTATTTATTTGCTTGCATGTTGTCTCCCTTAGACTGTAAGCTCCTCCAGGGCAGGGTCTGTCTTTTGCCTTTTTTTTTTTTTTTTTTTTTGCATCCCTAGCACTTAGCGCAGGGCCTCATACGCAGAAGGTACTTGATAAATGTTGACTGATTGACTGAAACATGGGGTCTGTTCAAAGTGTCAATATCCCTACGGATCTGCACTACTCCATTTTCAGATCTAGACTGGTTGGTCCTTCTTAAAGCAAAGTGGTTCCCCTGCCACTTCCTGAGGGCTCACCATAATAAAGCCAAACTCAATGCCATACCCTATTGGCACAGACCAGGAGCAGGGGACCTGCAGCCTCCAAGGCCACATGTGGCCCTCTAGGTCCTTAAGTATGGCCCTTTGGCTGAATCCAAACTTCACAAAACTAACTCCCTTAAGAAAAGGATTTGTTCCGTGACCCTTGGACTCGGTCAAAAGGCCGCACGCAAGGACCTAGAAGGCCACAGGTCCCCCACTCCCGGCACAGACTACTGACTGCATTGGCTCACACTGTGTTTGAGAAACTGTTGGGACTTAACTTGAGAGAAAGAGTGGGAACAGGCCAGTTGTCAACAGCCAGTGAATAAGCATTATTAAGAGCTTACCACGGGCCAGGCACGTGCTAAGCACTGGGAAACAGGAAAGGTAAAAGGCATTCCCTGATCTCAAGGAGCTCAACATGAGACGCAGACAACCATGCAAGAACCCAAGAACTGGACAGGATGAATTTGAGATCACAAGCAGAGAAGCTCTAGCATCGAGGGGAGCCGCGAAGAGCTTCTTGCAGAAGGTGGGGATCTAACTACTATTTGGAGAAAACTCAGGAGGGAAACATTCCAGGAACAGGGGGCTGATGGCAAGTAAGGAAGCCTGTAGTCAAGAGCTAGAGCAAGGAGGCCGGTGGTGTTGGATAGCAGAGCATGGTGGGGCATGAGGAGTAAGAAGACTGGAAAGGAAGGAAGAGAGGCCAGGTCACGAAGGGCTCCAAAAGACAGGGAATTTCATCTTTGACCCTGGAGGCCACAGAGAGGGGCTAGAATGGATTGACTGGGGTGGGGGGTGGGGGTCAGAGGGGTAACTGTGGTCAGATTTGCCCCTTAGAAAGATCGACTTTTTCTTTCTTTTATACTTTCTCCTTTGGCAATCTTACCCAATCCCACACCTTCAACTATCACCTGTCTGCAAATGACTCCTATAATTTTTACTCTATCCCTGACCTTTCTCTTGAGCTTCTAATCCACATTTTAAACTAATAGATCTCTCTAAGAGGCAGCTAGGGTACTGGAATAGCTTGCCATTTCTTTCTCCAGCTCATCTGACAGAGGAGGAAACTGAGGCAAGCAGGATTAAGTGACTTGTCCAGGGTCACACTGCTAGTTAAGAGGCTGAGGCTGGATTTGAACTCGTGGAAGATGTCTTCTGATTGAAAGCACAGTGCTTCATGCACTGCGCAGCCTAACTGCCCCCTGACAAGTCTGCCAGTCATGATTCCATTTTCTTTTTACAAATTTATTTATTAGTTTACAACATTCAGCTCCACCAGCTTTGGAGTTTTACATTTCCTCCCCTTCCCTTCCCTCCCCTCTCCCCAAGATGGTGTCTAATCTGATATAGGCTCTCTATATACAGTTATATTAAAACATTTTCACATTTGTCATGTTGCAAAGAATTATAACTAATAACAACGAACCACGAGAAAGAAGAAACAAAACGAAACAAAACAAAAAAGAGACAGCAAACAGTACGCTTCGATTTGCACTGGGACTTTGTAATTCTCTCTCTGGATAACACTTTTCATCAGGAGCCTTTTGGCTGTCTTATAACTGTGTGTTGCTGAAAAGAGTCCAGTTTATCAAAGTTGGTCTTCACAGATACAATGTATCTGTTTTTGTATACAATGTTCTCCTGGTTCTGCTCCCCTCCCTCAGCATCAGTTCATGTAAATCCTTCCAGGTTTTTCTGAAGTCTGCCCACTCATCATTTCTTATAGCACAATGGTATTCCATTACATTCACATACCACAACGTGTTCAGCCATTCCCCAACTGATAGGCATCCCCTAAATTTCCAGCTCTTTGCCACCACAAAAAGAGCTGCTATAAATATTTTTTTTTTGTACGTGTGTGTCCTTTTCCCATTTTTATTATCTTTGGGATACGGCCCTAGAAGTGGCATTGCTGGGTCAAAGGGAAGGCACGTTTTTGTACCCCTTTGAGTACAGTTCCAAGTTGCTCTCCAGAATGGTTGGATCAGTTAACAACTCTACCAACAATGCATTAGTGTTCCAACTTTTCCCACATCTTCTCCAGCATTTGTAGTTTTCCTGTTTTGTCACATTAGCCAATCTGACTAGTGAGATGTGGTATCTCAGAGCTGTTCTGATTTGCATTTCTCTACTCAATAGTGATTTAGAGCATTTTTTCATATGACTATAGATAGCTTTAATTTCTTCCTCTAAAAACTACCTGTTCGTATCCTTTGACTACCAATCAATTGGGGAATGACTTGGATTCTTATAAGTTTGACACAGTTCTCTACATATTTTGGAAATGTCAGAGACATTTAAGGCATTTAAAAATGCCTGTCAGAGACACTGGTTGTAAAAATTCTCTCACAATTTTCTGTTTCCCTCCTAATCTTGGTTGCACCGGCTTTGTCTGCACAAAAACTTTTCAATTTAATGTAATCGAGATTATCCATTTTGCATTTGATAATGTTCTCTTATCTCCTGTTTGGTCAAAATTCTTCCGTTCTCCATTAATCTGACAGGCAAACTCTCCCTTGCTCTCCCAGTTTGCTTAAATCAGCCTTCGTATCTCAACAGGATTCCATTGTCCTTGATCCTCTATTGACGCCAATATGCCAATTATTATCTACAGTCCTTGGAGTGACACTGTCCTTCCTCGCTGGGCCCAGAGGAAGTCCCCGGAGATGGGAGGAATCTCAGATGGTAAGTAGGCTCAATCCCCTCATCTGACAGATTAAGAAGCTGAGCCCAAAGACATTAAGTTATGTTAACCAAGGTCAAAGAGGAAGCAAGTAGCCAGAATTTGAATCCAGAGCCTCTAACTATAAGTCAGCATTCTTTCTCACTCCAGCTACCATGAATAATTTTTACTTATGCATTTAAATAAATTAAAATCAATTCCTAATGGCAATCACTTTCCCTAAATCCTTCCTTGTACTGAAAAAAAAAATCAAAATAAAACTGAACAAAACCCTGAGATCCAGGCTGAAAGGATGCTCCCAAAGCTGGTTGAAGTCGGAGCTGGCTGCTTTATAGTACAGATCCCCTTCTCCTCTGGTCTCCCAACTTAAATCTTACTTCTACTAGTGCCTTCTGCCACGTTCCCAACATGTATAATCCCTTCCCTCCCTTGGTCTCTAAAGTGAGACGACACTCCTTGCTCTCTGGTCCTGTTCTAGGGGCCAACTTGCCTTTCTCTTCTTATTGTGATGTCCTTCATCAAATACAGATTCATATTCCAGAAGGACTGCATGGACACTTAGGCTGCTCTAGACACTGCCACGCATGCTACGCAGGGATACACGAGAGGATTCATCCAACTCTCTGGAAAGGTTCTTCTGGTGCTTTAGCTATTCCGAGGGCATCAATGCGGAGACGCTGGAATGGTTTGCCATTTTACAGATGAGGGACTGAGGCAAAGAGGGCTAAGTGACTTGCCCAGGGTCATACAGCTAGTAAGTAAATGAGGCTGGATTTGAACTCAGGAAGATAAGTCTTCATGACTCCAGAGCACTCTTATCTGCTGTGTAACCTGGCAGCCCCAAAGTGCTACATAAGTGTTAATTATTATTAGTAGTAGTAGTAGTAGTAGTAATAGTAGTAGTAGTAATAGTAGCTAGATAATGAGATTCAAAACGCTACTCATAATGCATCTTGTGATAATTTGGGCAATAACCACTTTTCATCCAGTTTATTTTTCTGAGACTCAATGCAATTAACATATCTGTAAATCACAATAAACACAGAAAACATCAAAAAGGAGAACGTGAAAATTCTCTAGGACAAAATAAGTATCAAATATAAAGAATTTAGTACGACATAGAAATGCTTTGAATATTTGAATGCTGTTGTAAGTAATTACATGCCTGAGAACATGTATGAAATACTGCACTGTTTCCAGGGCAACAAAGTGCCCACATCCATAGCGGATTCTACACTAATTACCTGAATCATTAAGTTTAAGTGGCACCTTTCACCTCTCTGACAACTGCCACAGAAGTATGATTTTTCCATTGAATACCAAACTGCTGCTGACACATTCTCATTCATGGACCTCTACTCCTTAAATCCAAAGGGAAATAATGGTGAATTCCACGGGAAGCGCCGCTGGTTGCCCTGTTAGTTCAGTTTTAATGTACCTATTATTTTGTAAAATTTTCCATTCCAATTGAGCTTCCTCTACTCCTCCTCTTCAATCCTGGGCCCACATTACTGTTCTTTGCAGCGTCCATCCAAGATATATATACTGGTGGACCAGCTCTGTGTGTTGTGGATCCAAATTCATATCATAATCTGGACACTTGAAATTGTTTACCCAAATGGTTTTGGATAGTTAGGTAAAGATTTTTTGAGTGATCACGTTTCTTCCAGAAGAGGCTCTGTAATGCCTCAGGAAGCAATCAATCAGCATGATATCACCAGCAACTCTGAGTCTCTGAAGAATCCCACTATCGATGAGGAATCTATATTTGATTGGGATTCTGGACTGGATGGATTCTATGACAGCGGCAGATGTCTATGATGTGAGACCGTCTCCCTGTCATCTACCTTGCTGGATAATATTAAGATGCTCATTGAACAATGTTATTTTTGTCATAATGTCTCTGAATTAACTTTGTATGATTTTTATCTCCACGCGGGAGACAAGCTTTTCCCTAAAGCAAAAAGCCCATCATTTTAATATTGACAATCCTTTAGCGGTCTGGTACGTCCGAGAGGCAGGGAACACCAGGACAATAAAGCCACTTGTGAACAACAGCACACTGCAGCAGAACCACATTTTCATTTTAGAAGAAGTGTGGAACACTGTGGAAACCTTCCTGGGGTCAAGAGACCCGGGTTCAAGTCCCAACTCAGATATTTGATAGCTGTGTAAAATCTAGAGCAAGTCACACTATGCAGGTGAAATTTATCCCAGGAATGCAAGGTTGGCTCAGTATTAGGAAAATTATTAGCATAATTAATCTCTTTGAGACTCAGCTTCCTCATATGTAAAATGCACAGAGGCCAACCCATCTCACAGGGTTGTTGTGAAAAGGGTGCTTCATAAACCTTACAAGGCTACTGGACGTGTGAAGCAGCAAGAGAGGGGGCTGGTCAGCAACGAGTCAGTCTCCACACTCACCAGCCGGAGGATTGGGCAGCTGCTGTAGCAGAGACGACATTTTGTCATTTTTCATGGGAAATCCAAGAGGTTCACATATCAGGATCGTACGTACGTGTGCCAGGGATTTTCCCCTGGTTAGAAGGACCGTCCCTACCTCACCATCCTCACACCTCAGACAACAAAGTTTCCTATCACGGCTGACTCATCCAACTGTGCCTCTGAGAGACTCATGAGAAATGTTAAAGCTGGCAAACATGGGGTGCCAGCTCCTGTTGGGCTTGTGAGCCAGTGAGAACAGACAATGAGCATAGATTGTCTTCTCTGTGCAAGAAGGTGACTGCTTTGTAACTGAAGGGAGAAGAATAAAGCTCATCATGGTCTGATAAGAGGGAAAAAAATCTTCCCTGGACAATGTCCTAAGAAACTCAGAAATACACACTGGTCAAAGGGGAAGATTTAAGGTAGGATCCTTACTGTATTAATCATTGATTCATAAAGAAGAGGATTTGAGGGGTGGTGGTTCTCTCTTAGGATTTATACTTAAAGTGTCACCTGGAAAAGGGCCTATGATATGGATTATCAGAAACTCCAAGGATACTGCAGAATTTTTTCAGCTGGAGGTGATCTTCCTATGGGGAGGCAGAAGAAGCGTCAAGGAGAAGTCGGTTCAGTCTCACCTCTGATGCTTATTACTCGTGAGATTTTGGACAAACTGTTTCCCCTCCTGAGGTTTTTGTGTCCTCTTCTGTGATTTGAGGGGCTTCCATTAGGGAACCCCTCTGGAGCTAGCTCTACATGTTAATGTCTACTAACCAACACCATGCACTAACTAAACCGTCTGTCATTCTGTTCCTCTTGTGAAAGAACTGATCTCCCTAAGTCCAGCTTTCATGGGGACTAGAAACCATGGGGAGCTGGAGAATCAGAAACACACACACACACACACACACACACACACACACACACACACACACACACACACACACACACAAGATAAACCAGCAGATCTGGACAGAAATTAGAAGAGGAATGGGAAGAGAGACTGGGTAGGATAATAATTCTAGCTGACATTTACACAGCGCCTCATGGTTTACTCAGGGTTGTTGAAAGACAGGCAATAGCGTATAGTGGAAGCAGTGTTGGATCTAAGCCAGTGACCTTGGGTTCAAAATTCCGCTTCTGGTCATTTATGTCCTCTTGTGACCTTGGGTAAAATTACTTAACCTCTTTGGGCCCGAGTTTCCCCATTTGTAAAGCAAGAGACCTGGGTCTGATTTCCTCTAAGATTCCTGCTGCCTCTAAAGCTAGAATCCTAGGCTGGGCAGAAGAAGCTCCGAGTTTAACTGACTGGAGAAAAGGACAGATAACTAGAAGGTGGCAGAGATGGAGCTCAAAGCCGTCTTCTGGGAGTCCTGCCAAATTCTTTTTATGACACAAATATGGTGCCGATACCTAAGCCAGAAAGAGTCAAAACAGAGAAATAAAATTATAGAGCAATTTTCCTAATGGATATTGACGCAAAAATTGTAAATAAAATATTAGCAAAGAGATTACAGCTATTTGTCATGAGGATAATACAATATCCAGGTGGGATTAATGCCAGAGATGTAGGGTTGGTTCAATATTAGGAAAATTATCAGCATAATTGACTCTATCAATAACAAAACTAACAGAAATCATGTAATTATCTCAACAGATGCAGAAAAAGCTTTTGACAAAATATGTCACCCATTCCTACTAAAAACACTAGAAAACACAGGAAGGAATTTTCCTTTGAAATGATAAATAGTTATTTATCTAAACCATTAGCAAGCACTATATGTAACAGGGATAAGTTAGAAGCATTTCCAATAAGATTGGGGGTGAAACTAAGATGTTCATTATCACCACTATCATTTAATACTGTACTAGAAATGTTAACTTTATCCATAAGAGAAGAAAAAGAAATGGAAGGAATTAGAACAGGCAAAGCAGAAACAAAGCTGTCACTCCTTGCAGATGAGATACGGAAGAGAATCCTAGAGAATCAACTAAAAATCTACCCAAGATAATTAACAACTTTAGCAAAGTTGCAGGATAGAAAACAAACCCACATAAATCATCAACATTTCTATATATTATCAACAAAAGTCCAGCAGCAAGAGATACAAAGAGACATTCCATTTAAAATAACTGTAGGCAATAGAGAATATTTGGGAGTCTACCTGTGTTTATGCCCCAACACCTTTGCTTGTGCTGTTTCCCAGGAACTATCTGAACATAATCACAAAACACTTTTCACACAAAGTCAGATCAAGATAATTCAAAAAATATCAATTGCCTAGGAGCCGGCCAAGCTAATGTGATAAAAATGACAATTCTACCCAAATTAATTATGAAATGTAAAATGGATCATTTTGATTATATTACATTTAAAAGTGTCCATACAAACAAAGCCAATGTAACCAAGATGAGAAGGAAAGTGCAAAGACAGGAAACAATTTTAACAGCCCTTGTTTCTGATAAAGGCTTCATTTCTCAAATATATAGAGAATTGAGTCAAATTTATAAGAATACAAGTCATTTCCCAACTGCTAAATGGTCAAAGGATGTTAACAGGTAGTTTTCACAAGAAGAAATTAAAGCTATCTATAGTCATATGAAAAAAATACTTTAAAATGCTATTGATTAGAGAAATATATATTAAAACAACTCTAAGGTACCACCTCACATCTCTCAGATTGGCTAATATGACAGAAAAGGAGAATGATAAATGTTAGAGAAGATGTTCAATGAACAACTCTACATCTCTGGCATAAAGGGAAAACTGGAACACTAATGCACTGTTGGTAGAGTTGTGAACTGATACAACCATTCTGAAGGGCAATCTGGAATTATGCCTAAAGGACCACCAAACTATGTGGACCCTTTGGTCCACTGATACTATTAGTAGGTCTAATATCTCACAAAGATGTCATAAAAAAGGATAAAGGACCTACAGATACAAAAATATTTATAGTAGCTCTTTTTTGTGGTGGCCAAGAATTGGGAATTGAAGGGATGTTCAATTGGGAAATGGTTGAACAAGTTGTGGTATATGAATGTCATGGAGCAAGTGGATTCCAGAAACACCTGGAAAGACTTAAATTAACAGATGCGAGTGAAGTGAGAAGAACCAGAACACTGCACACGGTACCAGCAACATTGTGCAGTGATAAACTATGACAGACTATATTGCTCTTCTCAGCAATACAATGATCCAAAATAATTTCAAAAGACTCTGATGGAAAATGCCGTCCACATCCAGAGAAAAAACTACGGAATCTGAATGCAAGTTGAAGGAAACTAGCTTCATTTGTTTTGTTTTTTTCTTTCTTACGATTCTTTTCTTTTGTTCTGATTCTTCTTTTACAACACGACTGAAGGTAGATATGATTAACACGACTGTGCGTGTGTAGCCTGTATCAGACTGCTTGTTGTCTTGGGGGCGGGGGGAGGGAGAAAAATCTGGAACTCAAAATCTTATAAAGGTGAAAGTTGAAAACTAAATAACAAAATCTATTACGAAAAGAAAAACAAAGCTATCTTCTGGTGCTCACTCCTCTGTATCACAAACTAAGGAGTGGAAAATTGTGCCCCACAAATGAAATTCATAAAGCTATGTAAATGAGAGAAAATTCAAACGTCACTTGACAGTGTGAAAGCATGAGGTCTGAGAAATGAGGAAGGACACATTCCTTTGGTCTTGGGCTCTCTCCTCTCTCTCATCCGCTTCCATTGAGTTTAATTACCATCTCTTCACATATGATCCCCAGATCTCTATGTCCAGCCCCAGCCCCCTGAACTCCAGTCCCCATCACCAGTTGCTTCTCCGACTTGATGTCCTGGAGAGAGACTCAGACTCACTATGTCCAAACAGAGCTCATCATCTTTCCTCCCAACTCCTCCTGTCCAGCAGATCTCTCTATTTCTGTGGAGGTTGGCGCTGTCCCACTGTGCCAGCTGTCTGAGGGCTGCCTGTTAGTCTGGTCCTTGCTCGGGGCTGATACAAGAACTGTCCCTGGATTCACTGATAGGCGCTGCTGCCAATCATGCTCTTCAGCATACAGAAACATATATAAAAACTCTCATTTCTTGTATGTTCCTATTTTTTTTTAATGCTCTAATCTAATTAGATGCAGGGCCTTGTCCTCACAGAGTTACGGTTCAGGATGTAAGACAACACATACAACCAAACCATCAAGACCAGTCTTTGAGAAATGTGGGGGTTCAGAAGAGCCAGGTATCATAGGGAGCCCTTACAGAAGAAGCGACCTTTGGTGCTGGGCCTCGAAAGGACAATCACTGAGGGAAAGAGTTAAAAGCTAAGGAAACAGCACAAGCAAAGGTGTTGGGGCATAAACACATGATGATGGGTGTTTAGTGGATGGGGAAGAGTCCTACTGCTGACCGAGGGCAGGAAGGGTCAAACCGTGGGTGCAATCTGAATGACAGCCCTTTTATCCCATCGACTGACAAGCCTTGTTCATTCTCCCACCATGATATTTCTGGCCTCTTTTCTCTTTGCTAGACTCATGGAGCCAATGCCCAGAGCAGGCCCCTTGTCACCGCTTGCCAGACCTCCTGACGGGTCTCTCTCCTCTCTAATCCATCGTCCGCATCGTGACCGAACAACAACGCCCCCCGCCCCTGAAAAAAAACCCCCAACATTGCTGAGGCACAGGTCTGACCACATCAGTCCATTGTCTGGAAACTGTCAGCAAGTCCCTATTACCTCTAGAATGAGAAATAAATTCCTAAGGGTGGCATTTAAAGCCTGGCACAATCTGATTCCAACCTCCCAGTCCAGACAACAGTTTATATCACTTCCTTTCACAGCCACTACATTTCAGCCAAATCGGTCCCCCCAGCTGTTCTCTGAAGTCAGCGCTTCATCTTCTCCCCTGGGCTTTTGCACAGACTCTCTCCAGCGCCCATAACATCACCTTCTATCACCTGCCTCTTGGAGTCCCGAGTTCTGTGCCTCCAGGATTAGTTCAGGGAACAGCTGCAGCACAAAGCTACTCCTCATTTCCCTGCAGTCAACTAGTTAACTAGTCATATCTCTCTCTCTCTCTCTCTCTCTCTCTCTCTCTCTCTCTCTCTC
>JAQQSW010007936.1:0-13585 GCA_028646575.1 Pseudocheirus occidentalis
TGTTATGGTTTCTGAATAAAGACCTTGGTTCTGCCTTCCATGTGGAGAGTTTGCTATATTTTGTGATCCAAAACTACACCAACATATTCATAACCATCATGGGTGTTGTGAATATCTCATTATTGATACAGCCACCACAAAAAGAGTTGCTATAAATATTTTTGTACAAGTAGGTAAGTAGGTAAGGCATGTAAGGTACCTTCCTTTTCCCTTTTTAAAAAATCTCTCTGGGATATAGACCTAGCAGTGGTATTGCTGGATTGTAGGGTATGCACAGTTTTGTAGGCCTTTGAATATAGTTCCAAATTGCTCTCCAGAATGCTTGGATCAGTTCACAACTCCACCAACAGTATATCAGTGTCCCAGTTTTCCTACATCCCCTCCAACATTTGTCATTTTCCCCTTTTTGTTATCTTAACTAATCTGATGGGTGTGAGGTGGTTCCTCAGAGTTGTTTTAATTAGGCATCATAAATATAACGAATGTTTGATGAATGAATAAATAGAGGTTTGGGGAGGGAATCTAAGATGTAAATTCTGTTCTCAAAGTAAGAAAATTAAGCAAGACAATTGGTTCTACATCTCAAGTTCAGACTCAGAGGTTATGTGGGATTTCAGGATTGTCCCAGATTTGAAGTAAGGACCAAATGATAAAGTTCTCTCCAGGGAGAGAACTTATTAATTCTGAATGCAGATTGAAGCATACTTTTTCACTTTCTCATTTTTGGGGGGTTTCATTTGCAATATTACTAATAAGGAACTATGTTTTGCATGACTTCACATATATAATAAAAATCAAAGTACTTGTCTTCTCAAGAAGGGGAAAGGGATAAAAGGAGGAGAGGATTAAAAAAATTTTAATTTAAATTAAAAAAACTAATTGTTGACATTTTACAGTAATTTGGAAATGGTAAAAGAAGTAACAATATATTTTTAAAAGATCATTACACAGACCCAAAGACCGCACAGATAAAACCTAAAACTTGCTATATACCAGGCATATGCTAAGTACTTTGTAAATAACATTTCACAACAACCCTGGGAAGGAGGTGCTATTATTATTCCCATTTTACAGTTGAGGAAACTGAGGTAAACAGGGCTAAGTGACTTTCCCAGGGTTGTATAGCTAATAAGTGTCTGATGCTGGATTTGAACTCAGGTCTTCCTCAATTGAGAGGCTCAGTATTTTATCTACTATGCCACCTATGTCTCTAAGGAAGCAGTATATGGATGGAGTCCTTACGTCAGCAAGAGTTAGACTCAACTCTAACCTCAGAGCCTTGGTGTCCTTGTCTGCAAAAAGTAGGTAATAACAGTACTCACCTATGGGGACTGTCATGAGCTTTAAGTGAAATAATGTATGTGTCGGGCTGTGCAACATCTCCAGGGGCCACCTAAATGTCGGGCTTGATTATTATTTTCAAGTAGACTGTAAGGCCCATGATGGCCTTACATGTAAGGCACCTTCCATTATGGTCCATCAGCCCCCAGTGCCCTCCTAGCAGAGCATAGTAGGAGCCTCCTAAATGCTTGTGGAGTGAGTAATTGATCACTGTGGCCTTTCCCAAAGCTCCAGTCCTGTCTTTCCAGCTGGGGCAGATGGACTGCACTTTTCTCCAACCACAAAATACAACTCTTTCTTTTTTCAATCACAGTCTTTAAGATTGAATAACAAGGCTGTCAAAGATCATTCATTGGCTGGTCTTTGGTTGCTCTCAGTGAAATACAAGCTGTGTTAATAGGAGGCCTGTTGATGCTGTGGGTTCCCAAGCAGACGAGGAACTCCTCTGTGTCCTGGGACAGAGAAAAGTGAGGGCAATTCTTGCCTTCAGGGGTCTTACATTCTAAAGGAGAAAATAGCATGCACACATTGAACTATATCAAAATAAATATATAATAAATACAAGGTAGTTTTGGAAAGCTCAGGGGACCAGGAAATCACAGGCCTCAGACAGAAAGGAGAAAGCTCTCTCCTGTTCACTAGGATGCCTAAAGATCGGCAGGCAGATCATTTCTTGAATATACAGGGAAGTGAGTCAAATTTTTAGAAATAAGAGTCATTCTCCAGTGGATAAATGGTCAAAGGATATAAACAGAAGAGACCAAAACTATCCATAGTCACATGGCAAAATGCCCTAAATCACTATTGATTAGAGAAATGCAAAATAAAACAGCTCTGAAATACCACCTCATAGACTGCATAATGTGACAGAAAGGGAAAATAATAAATGTTGGAAGGAATGTAAATTGGGACACTAATGCACTGTTGGCAGAGTTGTAAACTGGCCCAAACATTCTGGAAAACAATTTGGAACGGCCCAAAGGTCTGTAAAGCTGTGCCTTTGATCTAGCAATACCACTACCTGGTCTGTATGCCAACGATATCAAAGAAAAGGGAAAAGGACTTACTTGGACAAAAATATTTACAGCTGCTCTTTTTGTGGTGGCAAAGAATTATAAATCAAAGGAATGCTCAAAAGTTGGAGAATGACTGAACAAGTTGTGCTATGTAAGTGTGATGGAATCTTACAGTACTATAAGGAATGAGGAGCAGGGTAGTTTCAAAAAGACTTATATGAATTGATACAAAGTAAAGTGAGCAGAACCAAGAGAATGTTGCACACACAATTAACAGCGATATTGTAACGATGATCAACTGTGAAAGACTTGGCTACTTTCATCAAGACAATTATCCAAGTCATCCCAAAGGACTCATGATAAAAAAAATCTGTCCATCTCCAGGGAGACAACTTATTGATTCTGAATGCAGATTGAAGCATACTTTTTTACTTTCTCGTTTTTTATTTGGGGTTTCATTTGCGACATTACTAATAAGGAGCTATGTTTTGCATGACTTCACATATATAATAAAAAATCAAAGTACTTGTCTTCTCAAGAAGGGGAAAGGGATAAGAGGAAGAGAGGATTAAAAAAAATTTAATTTAAATTTAAAAAAACCAATTGTTGACATTTTACAGTAATTGGGAAATGGTAAAAGAAGTAACAATATATTTTTAAAAGATCATTACATAGATCCAAAGTCCACACAAATAAAACCTGAAATAAAGGATAGTGGCTGTTCTTTTGATGTGGGCTCTTACATCTCCTTCTTATAATAACAGATTTCTTTTTCTCTCTCCAGGAGATTAGATATTAAATGGGAGAAAAGGAAACGATTTGGGATGGTCTGACAAATCAAGTTACATGTCTTTGTGTCTTCAGAAGTCTGCAATTTGCTGAGCCAAGCCATGTCAGGCCAGGCCAAGCCCAGAATTCTCTTCGAAGGGTCTATCCTGGGTACATTAATTACCAGACAATCCTCTGGAATTAAGTGTCTTTTATGTTTAGAAGCATCTGCTCAGAGGCCTCTAATGCCTCTAAATAGTCCCTTCGGAAGCTTGTTAGGAAGAGTCATGTCATTTTCATTTCCGCTGGCACTATTGGGGGCCATCTCCTTCAATTTCAGCCACCCTCTGCTTGACCGGGTCCCAAGGACAGAAACTCCTCTGGAGGATTGCTGAGTCTTTCTTGCTTCTCTGCTAGGAATCTGGATGCAGGTGCCCTTCAGGGAAAACAGTCATTTGGGATACAGGGAAAGTCCTGGTTTTTATAGGTGGGGACTTACATGTTCTGAAGAGAAGAGAGACTGGAGCAGAACTGGCCTGGTGAGCCACCGCATAAAGCAAATCAACATTTTCTTGGAGAACAAGGGTTCCATAAATCTGAAGAAATGATTGAGAGAATTCTATGAGGTGATTAATTCATTATGCAAAATGGAAATGTGGTTTTAAGTTGCATGCCAATGAGATGTTGAAAAAGACATCTGAATCTAGAACATGGGAAATCACATTTGGAATTCTTTTCTCCCTCCAAAAATTACTGAAGATGTAGGGAAATCTATGGCCCAGTATTATGAAGTATTTGTGCTAACTGGTTTGAAAAGTTTTCTGAGTTTGTGTGAATTTAAATTTCTTCTGTTTTCCTACCAAAAGGACAGGTATAGACAGGGCATGGTATACACTCAATTAATTTTATTTTTTGTCAAAACAATGTAATTGAATTATGATTTTCAAAACACTCTCTATGTTCTAGGCACCTAGGAGATAAAGACAGTCTTTGGCCTCAAGGAATTTTTATTCTAAGGGAGAGAGGAAGGATAACAAATGTACACATTAGTAAATGAATTTAAAAAGCATTTAATAAAGACCAGGCATCATGCCGAGCACAGGGGACCCAAATGAGGCAGCCTCTCCCTTCAAGAGATATGAATTCTTTTTTTTTCGGGGGGGGGGAGGAGGGGAACAACATGAATATAGATAAGTTAATAAAAATACGAATTTAAAAATACAAAGGGTTATCTACGGGATTAGCAACTAGGAAAATTGGAGATGTCTTCTTGTTGGGGGTGCTTGAGCTGAGCCTTGGAGATTGAAAGTCCAAAAGTCAGAGAGATGGAGCAAGAGCATTCCAGGCATGGGGGACAGTCTGCACAAAACCATTGGCTTGAAAATGAATATTAGAACAATAAATATCAGATTGATGAAAAAATGACAACTATGTCTCAGGGTGACTTTGGCAGAGAGTATTACACTTGGAAAGATGGCGGCACCAAGATCAACTGCATAAACGCTTGTTGGATTTTTATGCAGAAGATCTGAAAAAATAATAATAACAAAAACATAGGGGTAACTAGGTGGCGCAGGGAATAGAGCACCAGCCCTGGAGTTAGGAGGACTTCAGACACTTAACACTTACTAGCTGTGTGACCTTGGGCAAGTCACTTAGCCCCAATTACCCTGCCTTCCCCCCTCCAAAAAGCAAAAAAGCAACCAAAAAAGCGCCAAGATTCAAATCTTGGCTTTTCTACTTTCTCCTCTATGGGCCTCAATTTCTTCATCTAAAAATGAAATATGCATTAGAACTCCTCGAAGGTTCCTTTCAATTTTGACTTTATGATCCCATGATCCTACTATAGAGCTCTTTGATTTGTTTTTAATCAATGTGATATTCGCCAAAGTGCAATGCTATTGATGGAATCTCAATAAAAGCCTTCCTGATTAAGCTGTGATACTTATAGAACAGTGCTAAGAGGGAGAGATATTGAGGCTGAAAGGTCATGTACCTAGAGTATGTGCTTTTCTTACAATTCTTTAGAATTCCATTGGGGAAAAAGGAACTTCAGTATCCAACTCTATCTTGATGGCTGTTTTATGCCACTGGGGTTAACTAGCTCAGGTCTGAGGAGGCTGTACTCCTTATCCCAAGTCCTATTTTAGAGTCCTCAAGAGCTATTCCAGTACATGCCAAACTCTGGAAGATCCAGTGATGTCTGTTCAAGGCCAAGGCTAGTTAACTTCCAAGAATCTTATCACCAGGTTAAAGGAAGAGGGATAGATTACCTGGTCATGACGACTCTCCAACACAGGCAACTAACTTCAGCCATTTCTGTGACATAATGGTGATGCATTGGACTTTGGAAGGATGGAGGGTATGAATGTCCTTCACAATCTGGCTCCACATTACCATAATCCATTGGATTATAAACTCCTTGATGGCAGGGACTATTTTTTGCCTTTCTTTATATTCACAGTACCTGGCATGGGTAGTAGACATTTAATAAATTCTTTCCCACTTTTTGACTTGACAGACTTTTTAGGCATTACTCCCCTTCACACAGTCTGCCCTACATGCCGTCTGTACATGGTGCTCCATAACCTGCCTCCATTACGGACCTCCATACCATACCCTTTCTCACCTCTGCTCAGACTCAACCCAAGTCCACTTTTTATATGATGCCATTCTTGTTAGGATCCTTCCCACTCCTATCCCTAGAAGTGTGTACAGAATGTGTTTCCACAAATTATCTCTGTCTAGAAAGAGCATGGCATAATAGATAAGATTTGACCTCATAGTCAGGAAGGTCTGCCTCTGAAACATGCTGGTTACAAGCCCTAGAGCAAGTCACTTAGCCTTTGAGTACCCCAAAGGACTTTAATCACTAGGAGGTTTCTATGCCAATCTGAGTTCTGGTTTAAAAAAATTCCAAGTTAGACCAGAAGCTTCTTGAGGGCAGAGAATTCTTTTTATCAGAAGCAATAGTATAGTAGTTATGTGTGTAATGTAGATCACATGTAGTATATATCGTATATACTTTTATATATACATACACACATACATATGTGCATATATACATGTGTGTACATGTACATACATATGTACACACATTTAACTAAAGAGCTCAGTGTCCATTTAGGACAACATCTTGGACAAATTTTATAGATGATATTCTGGGCCTAGAATTAGGTAGAAGAAAAAAGTGGGTTGTTTGAATTTGGAAAACTGCATTGATTTCACTGTCCCCCAACACTTCCCTGAAAACAAAACTCAATTTTTCTAACACCAATATTTTCTTAGTAATATTCTATGGCTTCTAATACTGGAACACCACTTTGTGGAATGAATCAAAATGGTGGGTTATTTGAAGAACAAAGGAGAGATACACAGAAGGTATAGACCCCAGCACATGGCCCACAATGAACAGTGTACAAAGAAAGCCTCAAATGATACTGTTAAAAATGAGAAGGGGAGGTCATGTGTCTGGTATAATAGATAACAGGTGGGCACCAAACCTATGGGATGCATCCCATTGTGGCAGATTTATGGAAGGACACGAACAAAAAGTACATAGGAAAAAAATACATGGATAGGTTACCATCTGCCCCTTTGGAAGGAGAGTCTTTATGGAGGAAGGCATGGGTCCATTGGTTTATGGATCCTTGGGTCGTGGGTCACATTGAAGTACGTGGATGCCTTTTATTTGAATATATTTACCTTTTTGACATGTTATTTTCCCTCTTCTTACTTAAAAACTCACAAGTGAGGATGGTAGAATGAGAGAAAAGAGCTCTGAATCTGGAATGAGAGTGTGAATCTTGGCTTTGTTTTGTATTGTCTCTGTGATCGTTGGCAAGGCTCTCTGGGTCTCAGTTTCCACATCCATGAAGTGAGGGGGCCGGACTAGATGATTTTAGGGTCCCTTCCAGCTCTCTCCCTCAAGGATTCCAAGTTCGACCCCAATACAAGGCCAATCAATCAGCAAGCATTTGCTTGGACATGGGCATCCAAAGTCAAGAACAAAATCTCTACTCTCCAGAAGGATCCTATGAGAATCTTTATGAATTTAATTACTCCATTTCATGATTTGACTTTGGGACTTTAACAATGATGAAACATAATTCATTGAACTAGATATGATATGATGCACCCCAAAGACTTATTAGAAGCCATAGTTCACCAAGGACAACCCAAATATATGAACAATTGTTTGGTTCCTAGATTTCTGAAGGGGTTAAAGCTCCTAGTTCCCAAGACTAGAAAAAATTCACTCCAACCTTATAGCTGGAGCCAATCCCACTGAATTGGAAATCTTCGTGGTGTGTGCTAGTGGGAGGAGACTGACAGATGAGTAATTAGGAGTAGCAAAGTGTGGAAGACAGGCAACTCATTTGCATGAGACTTTTTCCCCAGAGTGCCAATCCCTAACACACAGGCTCTGAAGTGGGCAGGGATGGCTTCCTTCTTCAATCCACAAGCTGAGGACAAGGCAAAGCAAGAAATCAGGGCTATTTGCAGGGATGGATTGGGGTGGGGGAAGGGGTAGAAGAGCTCCTCATGCCCAGCTGCCAGTCTTTCTCCCTATGGTTCCCCCCTAAATAATTGAAAAAATAAGTCAGAATCTTAAAGTTGGGCAGGTCCTTAGAAGACATTGAGTTCAAACTCCATATGAAGAAGAAATCTTATGAGTGGCCATGTGTCCAAAACCTCCATTTTGGACAATCTCCTCCCCTCCCCTCCCCCAGGCACCCCATTCCACTTTTGGCTAGCTCTAATTCTCAGGAAGCTTTCCCATACATTAAACCAAAAGCTGCCTCCACAATTTGCCTTCATTGCCCCTTGTTCTGCCTTCTGGGGTCAAGAAGAACAAATTTATCTTCCATGTAACAGGCCTTGAACACAACTATTCCATTAGTCAGCCAATTAGTTAATAAACATTTATTAAGTACCTACTGTGTTTCAGATACTATGAAAGGTTCCAGGCACTATCAAAAGAAAGGCAAAAAAAGACATCTCCTCTCAAGGAATTCACAGTGTACTAGGGGAGACATGCCCCTCTTTTCCCCAGGCTAAACATTCCAAGTTCCTGCAGCTGACCCTCATGTGGCGTGATCTCCAGACCTCTTATCATATTGAAACCCTCCAGTACTTTGTTCTCCAATTCATCAATGTCCTCCCTAAAGCCTGATGCCTGGAACTGAATATAATATACTTGGTGTGATGTGCCCAGGGCTGTCCTTGTTCCACAAAGACCTCTTGTGTCCTCCCTTCCTTCTCTTCCCCAAGATCAACATTACCATGTCTTTCCCTTATATTTGTAGTCTTCTTGCAATAGAACATAAACTCCTTGAGGGCGGGAGAGAGGAAGTGAATCAATGTTTATTAAGTATCTGTTGTGTGCCAAATGCTGTGCTAATCACTTTCCAAATGTTATCTTATTTGATTCTGGTAACAACCCACATGTTCCCATCCTCTCTGCTGATAGGAGCCATGCTTCACTGTTAGAACACTGAAGTTATTGGAATTCTAATCATTTTCAAAGTTATTTGGTATTACCTTTAGATTAAGACTCCAGACCCAGCCCTTCAGCCACTGTACCATCTGGCTGCTTCTGATTGATTTACTTTGCTCCCCAAAAAAAGAGCTACTTGATGGGAATCATGGAGAGATGTTAATTAAGTGAATCTCTCAGAGAGATTCAATATTGACGACTGGTTTAAAGGCTTGAAAGAGTAGTCATTAATAGTTTTAGGTACTTCATCTTGGCATGTCTCTAGTGTAGTGCCCCAGGGATCTGTGTCTTAGTATTTTTATCAATGACTTCAATAAATTTGTAAATGACATCCATTTCAGATTTGCATATGGCACAAAATTGTAAATGGACAATAACACACTGAATGGCAGAGACAGGAACCAAAATGATCTTGATGAGTTAGAACAGTGAGTCAGGTCAAATAAGATAAAATTCACTGGGGATAAATGTGTCTCATCCACGGGCTCAGAAAATCACATTTGCAAGTACAAAATGAGGGAGGTATGATTAGACAGCAGTTTGTCTGAAAAAGATCTGAAGGTCTTAGTGGACCATAAAGTCAATATGAGTCAGTGGTGATATGGCAGCCCCTCCTCCCCCAAATAAAAAACTACTGGGATTTATTTATATTGCATAAGAGGAGGTATAGTATCTAGGAATATGGCACTACTCCTGTACTCTGCCTTGGTTGGATCAAATGGAGAATATTGTGTTCAGTTCTAAGTGTCATATTTTAGGAATGAAGTTGATAAGGTAGAATACATTCAGAAGTGGATGACTGGGATGGTGAAGATCTTTAAGTCCATGTTATATGAGGATTTGGTGAGGAAAGTAGGGATGGTTAGCATGGAGAAGAGCAAACATGAGGGAAATATGACGGGTCTCTTCAAGAGGCTTTCCTGTGGAAAAAAGATAAGATGTATCCCACTTATCCCCAGAAAGTGGAATTCTCAGCAATGTGTGGGAATTGTAAAGAAGTAAATCTAGTGTTCGTGTTGGCAAAAGTCTTCCTAACAATGAGAGCAACCCCAAAGAGGAATGGGCTATGTTGGAAGGCAGCTGTAATTTTGCCTCATTGAAGGTCTTCGAGCTAATGGATAACCACTCCTTTGTTGCCCTATAGAGGAGATTCTTGGTCATGTAGGGGTTGGACCAGCTGTCTGCTTTGCTCCATTCTTACTCTGGAATTCTGGGATGCTGCAAAATGCTCTTAAAGAATGATCACAATCTATATATTAATTCTAGATCATGATGGGCCCTGTGGCTTGAAGAAACTCCCTTTCAGACCAATCCAATCTCCTTCTATGGCAGAGAGAAACCTCAGATATTGGAAGAAGCCAAGGTTGTATAAATCTTGACTTAGTAAGGTTTCTTTTAATTTTGTACCATATGACAATGCCATCCAGAAATTCAGAAAATGCCCCCAAGACCCCACCATATTAGTTTGGTGTATAAATGATGGGGAGCCTGGATTTAAAGAGTAATTGTCAATGGATCAATGTCAGCCTGAGGGATCATATCCAACGGAGCCTAGAAAGGCTGAACTGAGAGCCAGAGTGGCTAATGGTTTACCTGCTGACTCAGATGATGGAATGGCAAAGAGGCTGATCCAATCTGCTGATGGCTTCAAGTCTGAGAGTCAGTGTGGGGTAGAGACTAGAGAGCTGAACTTTGACACTGGAGCTAGGGAGGCAGTGATTCAAAATACCACCGGTGATCGTATAGACTCTTCAGTTTCTTGTCCATGACTCCTTAAACTCAAGGTGACGCTTTTTAATCTCCTTCTGGCAGTACCATTTGTGCTCATGTGAATCACCAGAAGGGCGCAGTCATCATCAATTTTGACAGGTCTTTGAGAGGTTCTATATTATGTCTTGCATACTGGACCTAGGAAGATAGCAGACTCCTCTACTGTTGTTATCAGGTCAATGGCTACCTCAGGGTGCTTTAGCAGGGTGTCACCAACCGCTACTACTGTTCTTCTACTTGCTCTAACCTTTACTTGGTGTGTGTGTGTGTGTGTGTGTGTGTGTGTGTGCGTATGAGAGAGGGGGGGGGGAGAGGGAGAGAGAGAGAGAATGAAAGCACAGTCTCCAAAGTCAGATAAGCTGAGTTAAAATCCCACTCCTGATGCTACCAGAAGTGTGACCTTGGAGGATTCATTTAACCTCCCTGAGTCTGTCTCAGTTTCCTTATTGGTAAAATGATGGAATTGAACAAGAGGTCCTCTGAGGTCTTATCCATTTCCAAATTTAGGATTATATGACCTTACAACCAAAGTTGGAAATCCTAGTTCTGCTGCTTACACTCTTTGATCACGAAGTCCCTTAAGCTGCCTAGCCTCAGTTTTCCAATTTATAAAATGAGCTCATGGGACTAGATGACCTTTAAGGTCTCTTGCAGCTTTAAATGTTTGATTTGATGGTGATGATGGTGGTGGTAGTGATGATGTGATGAAGTTGATGGTGGTGGTGTTGGTGATAACAACATCTTAGAATTAACTTTGCACTTTGATTTTTGTAAAGGACCTAAAATGTGTTTGCTCATTTGATCTGTACAACTGCCTTGTGAGTCTGGAATATCACTTAACTTCTCTAAAATGAGAAGGCTGGATTAGACGACAAATGAAATCCTTTCCAATTGGAGATGTCTGAGCCCATGAAGTGTCACCCCAGAGACCTACTTAGTAGAGGAAAAATTCTTTTTTTAAGGAAAAGCTGTAGATCCTTCTGAGAACATCCAGATCGCTTCTCTTTAGGAAGAGACTCAAATTGGTTTCTTAGTTCTACATGAAAAACAACAACAACAAGCTCGCATTTCTATTGTACTTTACAATTGTCAACATGCTTTATCCATATTATCCCACTTGATTCTCACACCATTGAGAGGTCAGTGCTTTGATTCCAAAACCTGTCTTCTTCTTCTTTGTGCATGGCTCTTCCACACTCTCTCCTCCTCACAGAGGGCAGATTTTCCCCATGTCATTTCCTGTCTTTTTTCTACCTTTTGGGGGACACACAGAGCCCTCTTTTACTTTTTGTTTTGTTAATTGTTACTCCTTTTTTTTAGAAGAGGGGAAGGCAAGCCAATTGAGGTGAAGTGACTTGCCCAAAGTAACACAGCTAGTTAAGTGTCAAGTGTCTGAGGTTGGATTTGAACTCAGGTCTTCCTGACTCCAGGGCTGACGCTCTATTCACTGTGCCACCTCCCCGCCCCAATTCTTATTCTTTTTAACAAACATTCATTGTCTCCAATAACCTAGAGTTTGGAATCAGATGGAGAACTCTATTAGAACTGCTTCATCCTCTCTTCTGGGAGGGAGACCTGACTGCATTTTAGCCATAAATGGTCATTGCAGAAATACAATCATCCTTCTCCATGTGATTCCTCGCAGAGAAAATCTTGCTCTCCATTTTTACCTGTAATAAAATCCTCGGTCCTTGTCTTTCAAACTGCTTGTGAATGCTTACAATTCACCTCTTTAGGACAAAACTAACATCTTGATACCCTTCTATCCAGGTTTCCCACCTTTCAGCTTTCCCTTTTCACTCCAGCCTCTTATCTTATTTGACTGATCTTTTCTTATTTACTTTGCCTTGTTAATTCCTTGCCAGCCATTTGAGTCCTTTTCTTCCTTCTTCTCAGTACTCCCCAGCCCTTTTCCTCCTTCATGTTAAGTCCTCCTTTAGACTGAGCCCTTCTCTTTCAGCTTGGGTCATCGCTCTTCACCTTTTCCTCAAGTTCTCCCAAATACAGTCTTTGGGCTTCCTTACAATTTCAAAATCTTCCAAGTCACCTTCACAACTTTTTTCTGATTCGGCTCAATTCCTTCTCCTCCTCCAGTTGCTTCTGCCCCTATATCTTCTCCCCAGGAAGTAAGAAGTAGAGCTCAAAAGTTTAATTTTGGCTATTTTTTGTTTTCTATAAAAATATAACCATACATAAGTTTAACTTCTAGGGATGATGATAATGGAAGTAACTGACATCTAGACCTTTAATTATCTCCCAGTTCTTTGCATACATTATGTCATTTAATCATTACCACAACCCTGTCAGATAAGTACTATGCATGTATGGAATCTATGACAAGTCTGGCAAAGTTCTAAAACATAATATTAAAGGGATACTGTGAGAACATTTAGAAAAAGAAGTAGTGATTACAAAGAGCCAGCAGAACTTTATCAAGGTGACACAAGATGAACCTCTTTTCTTTTCTGGTAGAATAAAAGGTTATTATTGATATAATATGCTTGGATTTTGGTCAAGAATTTAACGGTTTCTCATATGGTCCTACTGGAAAAGTAGGAGAGATGTGGGCTCACTTAATAATATAATTAAGTGAGCTTGGGACCAGTTAAATGATGGCCCAATGAAGGCATAAATGGATCAATATCTAGAGAGATGTCTCTAGAGGTATGTTTCAGGGATCTGTGCTCAGCTCTATTTCTGTTCAGTATTTTAACCAATAAGTTCATATGTTTGTCAAGCTTGCATACAAAGTTAAGCATGGTAGGTAACACAAAATCAAGATGCAAACAGATCCCACTATCCAAGAAGATGAACTGGAATAAATGAAAAATCCCAAATAGCTTCAAAACTTGACTTCAAAACTGTAAGATGGGAAACACAGCTAGATAACAATTTGCATGAGAGAATTCTGGAGTTCAAAAGTCCCTGGTTGGGCCATCTACTTAACAACCACCTCTCCCACCCATAACTGGAGGATTTAAAACCCTTCCATCTCTAGAATATTGACCCTAGGTCCTCATTGGTGAGTATTCCACCCAGCCTTCCCTTGTCAGGTTAGGCTGGTTTCATCCTTGCTTCACCTCATTCCCAGGCCATCCAGTGGATTTACCACCTTGCCACCATCCCATATTCTCTGCCCTTCTGTTTTGCCCCAGAGGGCAGGGAGAAACAAATTTCATCTTCATGCAAG
>JAQQSW010007937.1:0-13585 GCA_028646575.1 Pseudocheirus occidentalis
AGGATAACCCAGGATCTAGCAGCTTATACATTAAGGGATCAAAGGGCCTAGAATACGATATTCCAGAGATCAAGGGAGCTAGGATTAAAACCAAGAATCACCTACCCAGCAAAACTGAGTATAATGTTTCAAGGGAAAATATGGTCATTCAATGAGGTAGAGGACTTTCAAACATTCTTGAGGAAAAAACCAGAACTGAACAGAAAACTTGACATTCAAACACAAGAAGCATAAGAAGGTAGACATAGAAAAGTAGTCATAAAGAAATTATCAAAGTTGAACTATTTACATGCCAATATGGAAAAATGAGAATTGTAACTTGTGAAACTTTTCTCAGTATGAGGATAGGTGAAGGGAATATAAACGTATATGTATGTATACATACACATATGTCTATGTAGGAGGGTATATATGCATATGAATACATGTTTGAGTGTGGGCATTTATGTGTATGTAGACAGAGGGCACAGGATCAATTGAATAGAAAGGGATGATATTTTAAAAGGTGTAATTAAGAGGTGGGAGAGGAATAGAATGAGGGGAGATAGGGAGAGATAGAATGGGGTTAATTATCTCATATAGAAGAGGCAAGGGGTAAGTGTTACAATGGAGGGGAAGAACAGGAAGGCAAAAGGGAATGGGCCACCCTTACTCTCACTGAATTTGGCTTAGGGAAGGAATGACATGCACTTT
Organism: Pseudocheirus occidentalis; assembly: GCA_028646575.1. Lineage (NCBI taxonomy): Eukaryota > Metazoa > Chordata > Mammalia > Diprotodontia > Pseudocheiridae > Pseudocheirus > Pseudocheirus occidentalis. Next base: position 694 of record JAQQSW010007937.1, read on the forward strand.
AAAGTGGGTACCTTGCCCTACAGGAGAGTGGTGGGGGGGAGATGGAGATGAGAAGGGGGTGGGTGGAGGGGAGAGCAGGGTGGGGAGAGGGATGTTAGAAGTACACAGTTGTACAAAGATACAGGGACAAAGTAGAGGACAGAACAAGGGGGGGTGGGATATGAAGGAGGGAAATATAGTCAATATTACACAATATGTTCACTGTGGAGATGTTCTGTGTAACTACACATGTACGGCCTGTATTGAATTACCTGACTTTCCAATGGGGTTTGGTGACAAAGGAGGAATGGAAAGAATCTAGAATTTAAAGTTCTAAAATCAAATCCAGATTTCAATTGATGAGTAGTGGATGAAAATAGTGTTTTACTGGACTTCCCAATTCCTGTCTCAGTTTGCTCCGGACACCAGTTATTCATATACAAATTATAAAGATTCTATTTTTGAAAAAAATGAAAAGACATTTCCCAATTTTCAATGAAATAATAGCTCCTACTTGTATGACTGATATTTTAAGGTTTACTTAGTGTTCACAATAATTTTATGAGATAGGTTGGGCAAAAATGGCTACCCACATTTAAAGGACCAGAAAACTGATGGCCAGAGGTGGAATTGACTTACCTGTAGTCTTAGAACAAGAAATGCTGGAACCTGAATTCAAGTCTCCTGGTTCTAAATCAAGCATAGTTTTCACTTCTGCTGTCTCTTAATTGTACTGTGCTAGGTATGTTACAAAAGGGAAATCATAGGTTCTCTGAAATATACTTTAGTGTGTAGAGATTGTAGAATAGATGCAAATATAAGGGGTAGGTTCCACCTTAGCCCCAATTAATATAATTACAAGATGTTGAGCTTTATACAAATAATGAAGTTATCTACATGTGAACAACATGGCTTGAGCTTTGTGTTCTTTTTTGTCTTTTAAAGTATTTTCTTGATATCTTCTGTTTCTTGCATCATCATAGTGATCTCAAGTAATCCTACTCCTTCTACAGAGCCATCTAATTATGAAGAACAGCATTTTTAGAGGGGGAAAATCTGCACAATTAATCATTGAAATGTCCCAAAACATGTGCAATTTATAACACTCTTGGACCTCTCACTTCATAGAAAGGTTGGATGGGGTGTCTTCTTATATCTCTTCATTTAAATTATGATTAATTTTTCTAATTGTGTTACTGTCACTCTTGTTAGCTGGTATGCAATTGTTCTTTCTGTTTATATTTTGTAGTTGCTGTGTATATTGTTTTCTTGGTTATGCTCCCTCACTCTGCATCAGTTCATATCAATATTTGCATGCTTTACTACATTCATCACACACAAGCTGTGGGTGATGACAAGAAGAAATGTCTTACAGCACACTAATATTCCAATACATTCATGTATCACGTTTAGCTGTTCCCCCAGCTGATGGGTATGTACTTTGTTTTCAATTCTTTTCTATCACAAAAAGTGCTACTATAAAATTTTTGGTGTATATAGAGACTTTCTTCTTATCGATGGCTTCCTTGGAGGATAAATCTAGTAATCTAATCTCTTGTTCAAAAAGTATTGACATTTTGATACCTTTATTTGTGTAATTCCAAGTACTTCCCAAAAAACGTTTACTATTTCACAGTTCCATTAAAAATGTAATAATGTACCTACTATTATTATTACAGAATCTCTCCAAAAGTGACTAGTCATTTTCCAGACAAGAGTGCTGTTACAACAACAATGACAATAGTGTTGTATTTTTGGTCATTTTTTGAGGCCAATTTACAGGGTATGAGATAAAACCTCAATTTTGTTTTGATCTACATTTCTTTTATTATAATTTGTAATATTTTTAATGTGATTGTGAATACTTTGTAATTCTTTTGAGAACTCTTTCGTTCATATCCTTTTGCTACCTATCTATTGTATTACTCACATATGTGTATATGTATATACATTAATATATGCATAAACATGTAATTTTTATGTGTCTTGGATACCAAACCCTTATCAGAGAACTTTAATACAAAGGTATCCCCCCACTCAATTTTTCCCTTCTTATTCTAGATGCATTAATGTTATCTCTGCAGAAGCTTTTCAGTTTCAAGTAATCAAAGTTGTTTTCATAATTGCCTCTATATCTTGTTTGTCATTGATGAGAATGCATCTTATATCCATAGCTGAGAGAAATGTATGATCTGTTTCTTTTCCAATTATTTATAGCATGATCTGTATTCATAATGTTGCATGACCATTTATAATATATTGTAGAATGTGGTTTAAGGTGTTGGTCTAAGTCTATTTTCTGCCACAGTATTTTTCAGGTTTCCAACCAGTTTTAAAAAATCAAATAAGGAATTTTTTTTCCCTTGGCAATTTGTATTTTCTACTTTATCAAACGTTGAGTTATTGAGTTCTACTGTTTCTGCTTCTCCCTTGTCTAGTCTGTTCCATGGGTCTAGTTCTTTATTTTTTAACCAATACCAGATGGCTTTGATGACTGCTACTTTTTATAGTATACTTTGAGGTCTGGAAGTGCTATACGTGCTATTCCCTCTTTGTCCCTACTTCTTGTTTTGCGATTCTTTGTGAAGAATGAACTTCTTTTTAACTGGCTCAAGAAGGGAACAATTTAATTTTCTAACCAAATAAGCTAACCTTGTCGTGGTGGCTTTAATAGCAGAAAAATGTTAGCGGTTGACTTAATCCAGAAGCAAAGCAGTGAAGTAGTAGAGTGCTTCTGGCTAGGGAAAATCTAGATGAAGTAGGACCTTCCTTACATTTGTACCAGAGGAAATCAAAGTGGAGGAGAAGTGAGCCCAGAGGAAATAAGAAGTAAGGCAGTGAAACCTTTCAATGACTATGTAGTCAGAGAGAATGGTCCATCAGGAGACCATACATACAATTGGGAGCAGAGAGAATTACACTAGAAACAGAAAAATAACTACCTAATGGAGGAAGCAACTTCAAGGAGTGAGAATGCTAGTAACAGGAAGAATTACTGCAAGAAAGAGCTTTGAGCACATAGATCTGTGTGCACTTGAGAGAGAATAAGCCCCAGGATATTTGTGCAAAATATTCTTACTATGCCATCTTAGTACCTTTTGCAAAAAGCTAAATAATGTCTAAGGGCTGATTGAAATTGGAAGCACATTGATGGGGACTTGTGAGTGTCAGTACTTAAAATTTTTCCTCTCTATTATATCTGTAACACTGGAAAATGGTAATGAACTTCTGGGGACCTCAAAGACTAATGCAAATGAGAATTGTAAAAGTAACTCTGTAGAAGATGTTTCATGAAAAAAAAACACATAAGGAATATGTGGTAGAGGTAGCATGGTATAATGGTAGAAGCCAGATTCATAATGGGGAAGATCTGAATTCATACATATTGACTCTTTCACCATGAAAAATTCATTTATCCTTCTCAGTGCCTCCAGAAAACTCTCCCAGACTATTAAGTTGCAAAGGAACTGCTTTGATAATATTCCATCAGGGAAATTAATTTCTACATTGGAATTTCCCAACAATAGTGAAATCACAAGTCTGCAACAAATACAAACACATGTATGTATTGTGTATATATACATATATGCACACACACATAGGCATAACATCTAGAATATATATAATTCTTTAAGGTATGCAAAACATATAGTATGTTTTATCTCATCTGATCCTCACAACAGCCCTGTGAGGTAGATGCTATTATTACCCCCATTATACAGAAGAGCAAAATTATATCCATATATGTAATATGCATGCACCAATATAGATTTCTGTATACACCCATTTATACACACATACATATATATACATACATTCATATGTATGTACACATTTATAAATACAAATCAATAATAATAATTTATTAAGCACCTCTTATGTTCCAGGCATTGTGCTATGTGCTGGGGGTACAAAAAGAGCTAAAACATAGTCCCTGCTCTCATATATGCATATATCTATATGCATGTATATATTCATATATGTGTATATGTATTTGTATATTTTGTTTTCTTTAAAATAAAGATAAAATAGCACATATACATACATACTTACATATATGTGGATTGTACTCTCTCTCCGTCTCTCCCTCCCTTTCTCTATCTCTTCCTATCTATAACTGAAATGACAGATAGACAACCAAAGTGATCCACTGGAAGTCTTGTGATATTGGGAGAAAGTGAGGAAGGTCTTGAGTCCCTTGTGTCTGATCCCTGTGGTAAATTTTTGCTGTGTTTTACTTTTGATTTTGTTCCACTGTGGGCTGCATGGTAAGTAGCTGAGATCAATAGAATATAAGGGCAGGATCTTTGAGGGCAGGCTCTCTTTTGTCTTGTCTTCATAACCTTCATGGTTATATCACATTTTGTATACAGTAGGTACTTAATAAATAAATGGCTATTGAGTGGTATTAAAGCCTTGCAAAATGAAATTCAGTTACAGAATGAGAGAACAAATGGAAACTAGGGAAAAATATTGGTCTCTGACCAAATATAGTATTAGATACAGAAATAGTATTGGGTTTGAGTAGAGCTCTAACTAAAATTAAGCAAATGGGGCTTTGTGGTGAGGTACTGATTTAGGAAGTGCATGCATCTTCCCTGTGGTGGACATCATCCCTCACTTTATGAGTCATGGACCATCTCAAGTCACCACCTCTTTCCTCTGCAACTCTTAGAGATGAAAACCCAAACATATCCTTTCCCTCTGCATCTCTACCCATTTTCAAACCATTCTCTGTGCTGCTGCCGCTTGTGCCTTCATCCCAATCTCAAAGACAATTTTTTTGCCCTGTGTGGAAAATTTCTCAATTATGACTCTTGCCTAGTATTCAGAAGACTCAAATTTGAGTTTTGTATCTTCCACTTGAACTATGAGTGACGCATCTTATAGTCTTTCTTTATCAGTCTCTACATCTGTCAGATGGTGGAAGGGATGGGTTACTATGTGTTATGTTTTGCTGAAGAATTAAATTGATTCAAAACAAAAATATAGCATGGCTGAAGGGTTACTAATTTGGTGTCAAAAATAAGGGTTTGAATATTCCCTTTGTTATTTACCTTCTATGTCATTTTGGTCATCAGTTTCCTCAACTATATAAAGTTAAAGAGTAAGACTAAGTACTCTCTAAAGTCCTTTTCATTGTAAACCTTTGACTTGCTACTGTGCTAGACTCTCAAAGGGATTAAAAAATGAATCATATATCATCCTCATCCTCAAGAACTTTAAAAATTAAGTGTGGGCGAGAAAGCATAAATATTAAGAAAGTATAAAGACCTGGGCTAAAGTTTTGTTCTGGACTCAGGATTTTAGTCATATCATTATGCTTTAAGCCATATGATATCTTTGGTCCTCAGTTTCCTTATTGGTAAAATGGAGATAACAATAATTGTGCTATCTAGACTTACAGCGTTGCTGAAAGAAACTTTGTTTGTTTTAAGAATTGAACACTTTCTGTGACACAGAAAGTGAAGTCTCAATGGGAGCTTAGAGTCAATCAAGCTTATAATTTAAGGTAATATGAGATAAATGCTGTAAGAGATGTGGAAATGAAGTACTATGGGGAGTCAAAGGAGAAAGATTCTGTTTAGTTGATGATATTAGGGAGGGCTTCATGAAAGAGATGACATTGAAGAGACCATGGAAGGAGGGGCAAACTTTCAATAGAACTGAGAAACAGAAAGCATTCCAGACTGAATGGGGAAGTGCAGCATGGACATACACTTATAAATATTCATAAAGCAATAATTTCTACTGGGAAGTTAAAAATGCTGGAATAGGGTTAGAATGAAGAGTCAAGGCAACTTGATTCTTTTAATTTTCCTTGCAAGAAATGCTATGCCTTCTGGAACCATGAGGAAAACAAAGGAACATACACACAAACACAAATACAACCCAAAGCCAACAAAGTCCACATATTGTTTTCCCTGCTTCTAACTGGTTTGAAAGAGAGAAACTCCCAACCTCCAAGGAGAATGACAGAAGAACTCCTTTCATAAGAGCAGGGTAGTTCGTCTTTTAACTGATGAGTTGGGTAAATTGGTGGATAACAGGTCATAGAATGTACAGCTTGGATGAATTGTAGAGGTCATTTGTGTAACTCCCTCATTTTACAGGAGAGAAAACAAAAGTCTGGAGACAAGTCACTTGTCTCATAGGTAGTAAGGAGTTGAGTTGTAGTTCATGCCTACATCTTCTTCCTCCAAATACAGTGCTTGTTTCATGAACCCAGACAAGAAAGAATGCCTGCACTAAAAATGAATGTCTCTTTTTTGCCAAAATCTTCAAACAGTTAATACCATATCCCTTTATAAGTGAAGGAATGGCTCTCCAATAAAGCATAGGAATAGGGGCTGTTGTTTTAACAAAAGAATTGAACAGTAAGCAATCAACAGCAGATGTTTCATGACCATGGACATATACTTCACTTGTTAACTTTTGTCTAATTGATATGAATTGACACTGTGACCTAGCTGCCTAGAAAGCTGTTTTGATTCAAGGCTGTACCTTCTTTTCTTGGGCCTGTCCCTGACTTCCTGAACTTCAAAACCAAGTCATCTCTACTTCTGGCTCACCTTAGAACTTCTCTCAATGCCTGGGGTCTTCTTGCTCTGGATCAGCTCGCCATCCCTGTCACCTGTTTGCACATAGTGGAACATTTCTCTGCAAGGCCTACTCCCCTTCCATCGGTGAGTTCCTCCTGGAGCCTTCATTTTGTGGAAGAAGCCAAACCTGCCTGCCTTCATTTCCCTCCTGGGGCTGTCCCTGAGTTTTTGTCATTTGTTTGTTCATTTATTTCTTCCCTCTTTCCTTCCCTCTTTCCTTCCTTCTTTCCCCTTTCTTCCTTCCCAAGTTCCTTCTTTCTTTTCCTCTTTCCTTCCTTCTTTCCTTGGCCATGATGGACAAAGATTAGCTGAAGAAACTGGGAATGTTTAGCTTGAAAAAGATGAGACTTGGTGGCTGGGATGGTTTATAGGTGATGGAGTGGGATGATAGATGTATTTAAACATGCAGACCTGTCATGGACCCCATGTAGCAGAATGAGAAGAAAAGTGTAGAAGTTGTAGAGAAATAGATTTTGTTTTTCTGTAACAAAAAAACAACAACCCCAAAACTCCTAAAAATAAATTGTTCTAAAGTGGAATGTGCTACTTTGAAAGACATTGAATTCTTCTTCAGTGGAGGTCTTCAACTGGAACTTGAGTTGCTGCTATCTGTGTGAGAATTGGACTGCATACTCCCTGCGAAGTCCCTCCCAATTCCCAGACTCAGTGCTTGTGGGGTGAATGCACCTGGAAACAGACTAGACAAAAATCCAGTTCAGTATTTTGAAAACGGAAGTTGGAAAGTAATGAGAAGTGGTTTTTCAGCCACACATAGTTTCTGCCTTACATTTACTCTGGGGCATATGACAGGATCTAGTGGTGGCTGTGATGAGAAAGATACACGGGAGAAGTAACCTTTTCACTCACTATGGGGGAATTTATCTTAATGAAACGTGAAGTGCAACTTTATATGATTTGAGCCTTAGCTAACTAGGAGAGGTCTGTGTGAGGCCTAACAAAAAGTCCTTCATTTTTCTTCAATGAAAGCTCAGAAAACCGCAGGACTAGATAGTTGTTTTCCAATTGATTTAAGCAAATGATAATAAACTTCATAGTAGACTCAGTCAAGGATTTTATCTGATGCTTCTGTGTCCATAACTTAGACTTTTCTAGATATCCCTCATGATTTGTATATATGTGAACATATGTACATATATATGGAGGTGGGGCATAAAGCAAGGGGAAGAGGTAGGTGTTTGCAGGCTAATCTCCAATGTTATGAATGCAACTGTATAAAATTTCACAAATATTCAGTGCCTGAATGCACTTTTGGTCCAATCACAATGAGTATATTCCTGTGACTCCAAAGCATTTTATTATTATGAAAGACTTTTCCAGTGAGTGTCCAAGTTAACAATAGCTGTTGTGTCAGTAGATGCCCATCCCTAACCAAATTGTGGTAAATGAATGAAATGGAGTATTACTGGTTTTGGGAAAAAGTAAATATGAAGTATACAGAAAAGTACATTAAGACAGGAATTGATGCAAAATAAAGTAACAGAGCCAAGAAAACATTATACATGAATATAGCAAATGTACATGGGAAACTCCTCAAATTTAAAAGTTGATGGTGTAAAATTATGACCAAGTTTAGCCTCAAACAAGAGATATTAGAATGTATCCCTTCATCCCACTTCTTTGTAGAGATGAGGGAATGTGGATTTACAGCACAGAATATAGAATATCAGATTTCATCGAACACCCTAAAGGCAATATAATAAGTTACAGTGATTAACTTTAGATGCTGTGGAACCATGATAGATGAAAATTTCAATTAATTGATGTCTCAATTAACCAGAATTCTCCTTTGTCTTCTGTTTTAGATGGAGGCCAATAAAGAGCAAATAATTTTGAAAAAGGGGAATTAATCAAAAGAAATTGAGTTCAGCAGAGATTCAGCAAAACCTTCTCCACCTTCCACAGCAGGTGAACTAAATCTTGGAGGAAGCTAAGGATTCTAAAAGGTGTGAGTGAGAAGAGAGAGTATTCTAGGTGGAGGCGGGGGAGGGGAGAAGGAATACTGGCTTGTAGGTAGCAGTTTGGTTGAAATGTGAGGTTCGTGAATGAAAGTAATGAACCTCCCTAGAAAGAGAGGCTGGAGATGATTTGGAAAGGGATGATCATGCCTGACAGAAAAGCTTATATTTTATCATAGAGGCATTTGGGAACAAGCAAAGATTCTTACAGGACTGACATGGTCAGATTGGTTCCTTAGGAAAATTATTTGGTAGCTATGCAGAGGATAGTTTGGGCAAGATGGGTGTTGGAAGCAATACAGCTAATTGGGAGGTTCTTATAATTGCCCAGGTAAAAATAGAAACAGCACTCAAGTTTCAGGAAGGACTCTGGTAAAAGCCATATGAGGTATCATTCTTTCTTCTTTTTTTTTAGGATTAGGAAGTGGTGTGAGCACTGAATTGAGGCTTATTTACATTTTCTTTTTTATTCTTTAAGAAACTGGGGTTGGGATGGGGAAGACATGTCAGAAGACAAGTAAGGAAAGAGTGTGAGAATGTGTGTGCTTATGGACAAGCATGTGTGGTTCTGTCATGGTTTCTAACAATTTCTCTGGTGGGCAGTAACTTGGAAACCTGTAGGCTGATAATCATAGCCGTTATGATTTGTCAAGTGTGAAAGTCTGGCATGAATTATTCCCAAAGATACGCAACACCAATCATCTGAATACCACCCAAATACCAGGATTTGCTAGTTTCTTCATCAACTGTCACTTGAAAAAAAATTATGAATGACCCTGAAACAAAGAAGTGAAGCCAAGGAGCCGGGGTGTTTTATGACCCTAATTTCCTTCTGCAGAGGTAACTTCTTTAAAGAGATGAGGAAGTTTTTTTTTCATGCTCTTGGGATGTTGCAAAAGCTGAACAGAAAGTATGAAATCTGAAAGACACAGAAATGTTCTATATCTGTACTACTCTGTTAAATTCAGGATGCCATATTTGAGGACAAGTTGGAATGTATTCAGAGGAAAGCAACCAGGATTGTGAAAGGAACTAAAACCAAGTGATATAAGGAATGATTGAGGGAAAAGAAGGTGTTTAACATGAGGAAGATATGATTTGGGGAAGGATATAACTGTTTTCTTCAAATATCTGAAGAAGGGCTAAGACTTATTCTGCTTGACCCAAAAGGGCAAAACTAGAAATAGTATATGCTGGTTATAGCAAAAAAAAGGTAGGAGAGGCTACTTAATTAGAGCTTCTAAACATCCAATGAGCTATAAGATGAGGCAATTAATTTTCTTCCTATCATTAGAGATTTTTAAGTGGAGATTAGATGATTTTGGAATTTGGAAAAGGGTGAGACTTACATGACCTCCATGCTCCTTTCAAATTCTAGCGTTTTACAATTCTGTGACTTAAGACCATCTCTACTTGAGACAGCAAGGGAGTATAATGGATAGTATGGTGGATTTGAAGTCAGAAAATATGAGTTCAGTTTTTGACTTAAGTATCTACTATCTGGGTGATCCTGGGAAAGTCATTCAACTTCTCTCAATCTCATTTGTAAAATGGGAATAAAAATAAAATCTACCTCGCTGTGTTGTTATAAGATTAAATGATCTATTAACTATCAAATATATTGATAACTACATTTCAATTTGATTGATTTACTTTGTAATCCTATGAATTGTAGTTTATACACTTAAAAACATTATGCTGAGAAATGATTCATAAGCTTCATCATATAACCAAGGATGTCCACGACAAAAATGTTTAAGAACTCTTACTCAAGACTGGTAGATGCATTAAACTTCACAGGTTTTTAAACTTAGACTCTGAGCCTTGGTCTGACCTTTGGAGTATTTGAAAAGCCATCATATTGAAGGAGTTTTAGATTATTTTTACTTGGTCCCAGAAAACAGAATTAGCAGCAAGGAGTAGTAGTTGCATGGAAGCCTATTTAGGCTTCATAGAAGAAGCATCTTCACAATTAGAGCTGTCCAAAAGTGAAGCGGGGGAAGGAAGTCCCTGGACAGACTTCAAGCAAAGGCTGAATGGTCACTCCTCATGTGAACTGTAGAAAGAATTCTGTACTAGGAGCAGGTTGGATTGAATGGTCTGTAACGATTCTATTTGCTTGGAGATTCTGTGAGTCTATTGTATTTAGAACATTTTCTGGAATGCTTCTTGTGCGGACTCTTTCACGTTAACCTACATCTTAGCTGTTTATTTCTGTTCTCTGCATGGGAACCCTAGGGAATCTACTTTAATTTGGGTACTTGCCTCATAGTTTAAATATAGCTACACTTCTACACAGTGGCAAAAAAGTGAGCAGTGGTTTTGCCAGCAAAATAAAGAGAACTAAGACAGCAACTGTGAGATTCCAGTCATTTGAGGAAGAGATACACATGCGTGCAAATGAAGGAAACCATCCATGAATGCAAAGGCAAGAGCAGTTGAAAAGGATATTAAAACCATTTCCTCTTTTCAAATGCCATATGAACTCTTTGAGAAGTTATCCAAGCCTTAATTCATTCATTCACTCATTCAACTAGCACTGATCAAGAATCAACTATGCTCATTCATAAAGATCTCTTGGTTAATAGAGAAGAGAATCAATATATAATTCACTGAGCACCTACTGTATATTTGGTTACCCTTGTACAAGGTCTTATGGGAAGTGCAAAATACATATAAAATATAGCCCCTGACCTCAAATAGTTTATAGTCTAATAGAAAAGACTAAAATTAATGGAAAATTATATACCAATACAATACAGAAATTAGATGTCAGTGACAGCTAAGTTATGTGTTACAAACCATACTAGCTTCAGGAATTCAGAGAAGAGAATAACAAAATTCTTCTGGGAAAGTTAACCGCTGTACCATAACAACAGTGACTTTAATGATGAATGATACCTTGCACCTAGTGCACAGAACCCCTAAAGTCTCAACTTTGGCTTGTGAAGGTCAACTTGTTTGACTCTTTCTCCACAAATTAATCTTGTTCAGTCATGTCTGACTCTTTGTGACACCATTTAAGGTTTTCTTGGCAAAGATAATGGGATGGTTTGCAAACTCTCTCTCCAGTTCATTTTACAGAATAGGAAACTGAGGCTAACAGGATTAAATGACTTGCCTAAGGTCATATAGCTAATAAGTGTCTGAGGCCAGATTTTTTTAAGTTCAGGAAGGTAAGTCAGAATGACACTCTATATACTGTGCCACCTAGTTGCCTCTCCCCCTGCCCTCACCTTCCCCCCATCCTGAAAAGGTTATCTATGACATATTCTCTGCTTGCTTGTGCTTTGTAGTGTAATGGGGAATATAAAATATATGCAAATGACAATATTACAAAATAAACATTAGTGCATAAGAAGGTGACAAAAACCAGTGCTAAATGATGTGATTAGTGACCACTGTGATCGGGGAAGACTTTTATCGAGTAGGCAGTCACTGATTTTGGCTGTAATGGTTGAGTAAGAACTCTACTTGTGATTGTCCAGCCCGTACCTGACCATTTCCAGAAATGGAGAGTTAGCACCTCATTGACAGCCTTTCCTATTTTTGAATGGCTGATATGAACATTAGGAAATTATTCATTTTATTAAGCACAATACTACCTCCCTCTATCAGTGGTTCTCAACCTTCCTAATGCCACAACCCTTTAATACTCATATGTGGTCATATCTGCATGTGGGCAGACCCACCTGGAGACAGATAGAGGAGCAGCATCTTGGTTCCTAAGACCATCAGAAATATGTGTTTTCCAATGGTTTTAGGTGACCCCTGTGACCACTGTGAAAGGGTTGTTTGACCCCCAAAGGGGTCACAACCCATAGGTTGAGAACTGCTGCTCTAAATCAAACCCAGTGCTTCCTAGTCTTGCCCTCTGGATCCGAATACGTTGTGCCTAATCTCTTTTTTCTACATTAAAGCCATTCAAGTAATTGAAGACACTGATTATTTCTGCTATCTGTAAGACACTTGGCCAGTCTGACCCCCCAGTTACTACTCTTGATGGGAAACAGGCAAAGATATAATCTTCCTGGGTAGATATGTGATAAAGTTTATGGATTGCTTGAGGGATATACTGAAAGCTCTTACCAAAGGATAGGGGAACAATAGACTTTCCAACACACCATCATCAATTGTGTATATTCATTCTCTTCAATTTAACAAGCTTTAAAAAAAATAGGTTCCTACTGTAGACAAAGTACATAGATAGGTACTGGGAATTCAAATACAAGAACAAACAAAACAAAATGGTTGCTACACTCAAGGAATTTCCATTTTCCTGAAGGATACAATACACATAGATTAAAAGATACAAAATAATTTGAACAAAGGTAG
>JAQQSW010007938.1:0-13585 GCA_028646575.1 Pseudocheirus occidentalis
CTGAAGTGACTATGGAACAGAATCTTGTAACCTAAAAGTGAACAAACAAGTTAACTTTAAAAAAAAATAATAATAAAATAAAATTTAAAAAAAAAAAAAAGAAAATATGGAAATGGTTAGAATGTACCTTGCCCATAAGACAGGCAAGCATTGCTTCATCCTCCATCTTCAACCAGGAAACTAGTACTAATGTTTTGAGATAGAACATACTTTGAAAAAAAATCACAACATTTTCCAAAGCAATAAAATTATCAATCGACAAACACTTATTAAGCATTTATTATGTTATAGGAACTGTGCTAAAGATGCAAAGACAAAGAATAGATGGATGAAGAAATTTAAAACATGATCATTGATAAAAATAATAAAGGTTTGGAGACAAGGAGAGAATCCCCAAATGACACAATTGGAGAAAGTGAGGCTGAAGGGGCAGAAAGATAGGAAAAGGCCATGAAGGTAAAATAATTCATCTGAGGAATGGGATTCTTTTTATTTTGCTTTCTCTCTGGATGAGAGCCTATGTGAATTCTGAATTAGTTTGATTAGAATTATATTTAGGGTTTTCTTTTTCTGGGTCATTTTCTATTGGCATGGTATTTAAAGACTGGGAATAAAGTTGTGTCTAAGACTGTGGATGCCCATGTAGATTGTGCCCACAAAGGAGTGGGATTCTACTTTGGTATGGTGAGAACAAAAGCTAAGAATATGATATGGCATTGCAATTGTTGTAAGACAGTTCCCATGTACCCACTGACAGGTACTCATCATGTGGTGGTCATCTCCTTGCACAAAAAACCTCCTTGTTTCTGTCTCTACATAATATTTGGCTTGGCCTAAGTGTGGCAGGAGATCTGCCACTGGCAGGGCACTGCCCAGGCCTGGCCTCCTGAGTAAAATCGTCCAGTAAAACCTAATTACTGCCATGTTAGTGTGGATGGTGCCACTTTTTTCAGAATCTCAGTGTTCTGTAGAAGGTGGGGATGGTTGATCAGGAAAGTCCTTACAACTACCAAGGGGAAAGTGAAGTCACTTATATATTTAACTAAGAAGCTGGTATAGCCGAGAATGAAAGAGGTAAAATTCCAATTTAGCACTTAGAACTTAAATGTTCACACATTTCTATGCACAAAATGAATTAGGTTATAGACACTCTTAAACATAAGAAAGTAGGAAACACAGCTAAGACAGAAAGACTCTTCTAGCCTAAACCAGTGGTTCTCAACCTTCCTAATGGCACAGCCTTTTAATACTCCTATGTGGGCATATTTGCATATGGCCAAACCCACCTGGAGAAGGATAGAGCAGCGGTGTCTTGGTTTCGAAGACCATGGGAAATATGTGTTTTCCGATGGTCTTAGGTGACCCCATTAGACCCCCAAAGGGGTTGTGATCCACAAGTTAAGAACTGCTAGCCGAGAGAGAGAGAGAGAGAGAGAGAGAGAGAGAGAGAGAGAGAGAAACAGAGAGGCAAATATTTATGTATCAGTTTACTCTAGAAAATCAGTAGTGATCATCAAGTTTTTATATAAATATTAAGTTAGAAAGAATTTGGAGAAGTAAACATGAAAAATTTATTCAGATTTAAAGGAGTATCAACAGTGAAAATATACATAAAAATAATATGTAAGGTAGTATTAACGTGTGTATATGTGTGAGTGTACCTAACAACATTGCAACTGTAAGGTAAGCAAAAAAAACTACATTGTAAAAGGATATAGTTTAAAATATTGATAAAGATTCCAATAATATATTTTATATTAAATTGGACAAAATACACAAGAAGGAAATTCTGAAATTGAATAAAATGATGGAAAAATAGATGTGTTCATTGTGTGAAAAAAAATTGGGATTTTTTGGGAAGTGAACGTTCTCTTCAAATATTAAATAGGTATTTAAAATAGTAACCATAAAATCATGGAAGGTCACGGCTGAAATAAACTTTATTGACCAATGAGTTCAATCTACTTACAGGCACTGCTTTTGCTATGGATACCTCCATCTGGCAAGTGATCTCCCTGCCTTTGGTGAAGACCTTCAGGGAAGAGCAGTCTACTGCCTCCCAAAGCTCCCTAGTCATCTGGTGCTAAACAGTCCTTAACAGAGTTGAATTTATTTATTTTTTTCAGCTACTCTTATCAGTTGCTTTTCATTCTTCCCTCAGTGGTCAAAAGAAACAGGTTTGATTCCTTTAAGTAGGGATAGACCTTGAGACGCGCTGACAGGCCCCTTGTACCATCTCAAAGAAGCAGGACCACAGTCTTTCAGGGATTGTTTGCAGCATGATAATACATTAAATTCCCAAGAGTGATTAAAAAAAGCATTTCTGTGACACAGGTCAAACATTTCTTAGTGGCTGTCCCTGATTTCAAAGGGTGGAATATACTATTCAAGTCAGAAAATCAGTACTTTATCAGCCCCAGAGAGGCCCAAAATTAGACAGGGAGCAAAGTGGAGGTTGTAACCTAAAAATAACACAGTTTAAAATTTAAATAAATATAATTTTCAAAGGCCAAAAATGGGGGAATATAGTTAACATATTATAAAAAATTTTTAAAATCTTTCATTAAAATGAGTAGAATATGGGAACTCAAAATTAGTGGTTCAAATAATTATTAGAACATGCTGTATACATTTACATTCCACCAAAATCCATTTATTTGAAAATTGTAAATTGCTGAAAAGCTACAAATATATGGAATGCTCAAATTAAACAAAATGAAATCAATAAACAAACTTATTTCAGAAAGAGAAACTAAACAGGTCATTAATGAGGTGCTATGGTATAAAATCAGCTACGGGCAGCTGTGGGTAGAGCCTTGATTTAGGAAAAACCTGAGTTCAGATCTAGCTCAACAATTTGAGGTTTTCTTGTCAGAGAAACTGGAGTAGTTTCCCCACTTCCTTTTTTAGCCCATTCTACAGATAAGAAAACTGAGGCAAACAGGGTTAAAATGACTTACCCAGGGTCACATAGTCAGTAAAGTGTCTGCAACCAGATTTGAACTCAGGTCTTCCTGATTCTAGGTCCAGAACCCTATGCCTTTGACCACCTAGCTGCCCTGGTCTTAGAATAGTGGTTTTGTTTGTATGTTTGTTTGTTTGTTCTGCACAGGATTATAAAGGCACCCTAAGGCTAACAAAGATAAAGATGTATTTTGCTTTAATCATCCAAGTTAAAGACTGACATCTATCCACAAACCCCTGGGTGGATCTGGGGCTTGAGGAGAGGGCCTGCAAAGTTCACTTGAAGACTCCCCAGAGAAAATTCAAGGAAATATGTAAGGAACAATCATCTATAAAAACACCTCCACACTCTAGCTCTGACTCCACCTACCTATTTTCAGAGACAAATGTGGTCATGCTCCCAAGGCAGGGAATGATGCAGAAAGTAAAGAGACCAATGATGGGCCGCACTGATGAATACCAGCGGTGATATTGATGACAAAGCCATGAATATAATGGTATAACAGGCACTTGCCTGAGTGCGCTTGGACCATTGTGAGGCATGGAGGGCATGGAGGTCTGATGGAGGAACCAGGAAGAACTGGGGCTGAGTCTCATTTCTGACCCTTAGGAGCTGTGTGACTCAGGCATTTTGGGGAAGGTCTCTGGGCCAACAGTCTTCTCTTCTATAAAGTGAAAGGTTGGGCTTCAGTGGCCTAAAATGTCCTACTCAGAATCTTTAAGTGTCTTACTGAATCCCTGTCTCTCTCAGGGTCATTTTCTTCATATTTACAATGAGGGTGGGACTAAATGACCCTGCAGGCCCAAGGGAAGGTCAGACTCTGGGAAACTACCACCTATGTTGAATGAGCTCCACAACCTGGAAAAGACAAGTGAATGAAGAAGGAAGGCTCGCTTAATAGTTCATAGAGTTTGAAGGGTCTACACCTGAGGGAGACTATCTATGTATTTGCATGTATGCGTGTGTGTATGTATGTGTGGGTATATGTATGTATTGTATATATTAGCCCACATATAAAGAATGCACACATACCAAGGTAGGCAAAGAAGACTTCATATAAGAAGTAGTCACTCAGCTGGGTCCTGAAGGCAACAAGGGATTTTTTTAAGGTGGCACTGAGGGGGTGACAGAAAACAGCCAGTGCTGAGGCACACCCATGGACAATGGGCATCGTGCTCCATAGAGAAAGGAGAATGTTACTTTGACAGCACAGGGAAGTACAAAGCTTGGCAGAGAAGGGCTAACATGGAACCATACTGAGAAGACAGTGAAATTCCTTCAGTGTCCGATGGAAGAATTTGTCTTGGATCCTAGAGCCAATGGGGAGCTGAATCATTGTGGGGGGGGGGTAGGAATAGAGACTGATACCATGAGGCACAGAGTGAAACTCAAGGTAGAGGGAATGAGGGTCAGCACTAAGGGGATGATGTACAGGGAAGTGGAGAAAAGAGAAGAGACTCAAGGGATGTAAGAAAGGCCAGAGAGGACTGAGCACCTGATGGGGGCAGGGCAGGGCAGGTAAGGGAGGCTAAATAGTTGTTAAGCAGAGTGACTGCAGGATGACTATGTCATTGACAGAAACAGGGAAAGTCAGAAAAAATATAGTTTGGGGAAATCATAATTGGATTGGTTTTGAAAAAGTTCACTCAGTGATGCCTGTGGAACATTCAGATGGAGATGTCCTGTAGGAAGTAAGGAATGGGGTCCTAGGGCTCAGGAAAAGAATAAGAAGGATTGAATCTTTGGATTTTGAATTTATTAGCATGGAGAAATAGCTAAATTCATGGGTACTAAAGAAATCAGTGAGATGAAGAGTATGGGGAGGGAAGAGAGAGACAGAAAGAGACAAAGAGAAACAGAGACAGAGACACAAAAGGAGGGAGAGAGATAGAGAAAAGACAGAGAAAGATAGAGATATGGACACAGAGAGGAAGAGAAAGAGATGGAGAGAAAGAGACACAAAAGGAGGGAGAGAGATAGAGAAAAGACAGAGAAAGATAGAGATATGGACACAGAGAGGAAGAGAAAGAGATGGAGAGAAAGAGAGAGAGACAAAGAGAAACAGAGGCAGAGAAAGACAAGAAACAGAGACAGAGATCCCAGGATCAGACTCTTGGCTAACACACACTTGACTCTCACAGACAGCAAACCAAGCACGGATACGGTCCTTTCAAGTGACAATAAGAATAGTCAGACAGTGGTGGGGAGACAGCTTGATACAGAGATTCTCAGAGATTTATGTGGGGATCAATGCTGAGAGATAGAACCAAATATTTGCATTATATTGGATTTACATTACAGAAAACATATAAAATTATGTTTGAAGGAACTAGACATCAGTCTTTGAGATTATGGTTTGTTATCTCTACCAATGTAATACTGAATAAATTGATGCTAGATGACTTTGAGCCCTTTGACTGCAATATCATGAGGCAAGATACTCTGTAATATCAATTCATGAAATAAAGGTAAGTCAGCAAAAAAACACCATTCTAATCATGCATTTGTTCTATTCCATAAAACAGGATTTCATGCACTATTATTACTATTTTTTTTCTATTTCTTTTGATTTCAATATAATATATATTGGGATTATTTAAAAATTAATCTTGGTCAGTGTAGACAAATGATAAATAATAATAAACTGATTTTAAAATAAAAATAGCTAATTTGATTACCAAATTGTTTTTATTTAAAAAACAAGAATTTACACAATTAAAGATGAAATAAAGGAAATTTTAGGAAAGTATTTTGCTCAGTGATTTGCTAATAAAATGATAACTTTTAGGAAAGGATTGAAAACTTACAGAAACATAAATTACCCAGATTAACAGAGAATGAATATTACTAAAATAACTCAGTACAAGAAAAAAGCAATTGGAAAACAAAACAAAAACACTCTAGGACTACAGAATTTTTTAAAATCTATCAAATATTTAAAAACTCAATTTTAGTATTGTATAAATTGCTTAAAAATATAGGGAAAGAAGAGAACCTGGCCATCTCTTTCTATAATAGAATTATGATCTTGATACCCAAATCAGGAAGAGATAAAGTACAGAAAGAAACCAGAGAACACTAACTCTAAATGAGCATTCTCAAACATACACAAACAGACAAAACACACAAAAAATAAGTAGATAAATGAATAAATGAGATAAATAAATTAATGAATGAATGAATAAATAAATAAATAAAATAATTCACAATAACAGATTTGCAAGATTAATATTAGCAGGACCAATTTATATTAATATTAATAAGCTAGTTGACCATAAGTCAGATAGTCAATAAACATAATGAACCATATAATGACAATAATAAAAACATAATTTTATTAATAGATGATGAAAAGACTTTAATAAATACACCACTTTTTTGTTAAAAAAACAGTAGAAGTTAAGATGGCAGCATAGAAGCAGGAAAACTCAGTGGTCAAACCTCAAATACCTACATAATATTACTCTAAACAAATTTTAGAGCTACAGAACCCACAAAGTGACAGAGAGAAACAAATCTTCCACTGAAAGCAGCCAGGCAGGTAGACAGAAAGGGTCCATGACAGGCAGTACACTGGGATCTGAGCACCAGCCCCATGTAAGCCTGTGGTTTTGTCCCCAGGGCTGCCCTGATCTGCAGCTGCTGGATATGGGAAAGCACATCACTAGTAGCTGCAGTGGTTTCCAGAAATATGAACCCATAAATATCAAAGGCAAAGTAAAAGTCAGTAGAACTCAGCTGGATCTTGGGGAGATGGAGGAGCAGGTTCAGCCCTCTGCCACCATAGGCAGAAGCAATGGAAGTGGTGGCCCTGCTGCCTCCACATTGCTGCTTCAGAGCTCCCGGCCTACAGATCAGAGTGGGGTCAAGTGAGCATTTGGAGGTTAAGCACACTTGCTTTAACCTGTTTGAATGTGGAGCCAGTCTTGGGTGATGGTGCTGAGGTGCTTGACCAGTGAGCCAAAGCTGGTGGGAGCCGCAGCGACGGTGCCCTCCTTATAGCTCCGGCAGCTGTGAGAACCCCAGCAATTTGGGACACAGCTGTCCTCTCTGGAAGCAGAGATCTACTGTGGCAAAGAGCTCAAGAGTCAAGTAATTCGCTGGCAACATGAGCAGGCAAAGGAAGCAGAGCAAACTCAGCCATCCAACTTTAGATTCCTTTTTGGGTGACAAAAACGGGGTGAAGCAGGAAACAGCAGGAAGGCAACACAGTCAGAACTCTTGCACCAAAAGTAGCCAAGAAAAATATATACTGGTTACAGGCCATAGAAGAGATTAAGAAGGATTTTAAAAACCGAATAAGAGAAATGGAGGAAAAATTGGGAAGAGAAATGAGAATGATGCAAGAAAATTATGAAAAAAAGTCAACAACCTGACTGAAGAAAATAACACCTTAAAAACAGACTAACTCGGATAGCAAAAGAGGCCCCAAAAGCCAATGAGGAGAAGAATGCCTTAAAAAGTTGAATTTGCCGGATGGAAAAAGAATCTCAAAAACTCACTGAAGAGAATTATTCCTTCAGAATTAGATTGGAGCAAATGGAAGGTAATGGCTTTATGAGAAATCAAAATACTATTAAACAGATCCAAACAAATGGAAAGAGAGAAGGCAATGTGAAATATCTCACTGGAAAAAACACTGACCTGGAAAATAGAACCAGGAGAGACAATTTAAAAATTATTGCACTACCTGAAAGCCATGATCAAAAACAGAACCTAGAAAGAATCCTTCAAGAAATTCTCAAGAAAAATTGCCCTGATATTTTAGAAGCAAAAGGCAAAGTAGAAATTTAAAGAATTCACCTATCACCTCTTGATAAAGATCCCCAAAAGAAAACTCCTAGGAATATTATAGCCAGTTTCTAGTCTCCAGGTCAAGGAGAAAATATTACAAGAAGCCAAATATTGTGGAAACACAATCAGGATAACACAAGATCTAGCAGCTTCTACATTAAGGGATTGAAGGGCTTGGAATATTATATTCCAGAGATAAAAGAACCTAGGATTAAAACCAAGGATCACCTACTCAGCAAAACTGTTTTTTTCCCATAGAAAATATGGTCATTCAATGAGGTGAAGGACTTTCAAGAATTCTTGGTTAAAAAACCAGAGTTGAATAGAAAATTTGACATTTCAAATACAAGAAGCATGAAAAGGTAAACAGCAAAAAGAAATCATAAGGAATATATCCAATTAAACTATTTACATGCCAACATGGAAAAATGATAATAATAACTTATGGAAATTTCTCAATTTGAGGACAGTTGAAGGGAATGTATATGTATATGTGTGTACATATACATACACATTATATATATTTACATTATATATTATATGTATATATACACATGTATATATGTATATACATATATGTCTATATAGGAGGGTATATGTGTATATGAATATATATGTGAGTCTATGTATATATGTGTACAAGTATACATAGACACAGGGCACAGGGTCAATTGAATAGGAAGGGATGATATTTAAAAGGTGAAATTGAGAGGTGAGAGAGGGATATAATGAGAGGAGATGGGGAGAGAATGGGGTTAATTATCTCATATAGAAGAAGCAAGAAACAATTGTTACAATGGATGGGAAGAACAGAAAGGCAAAAGGAAATGGGTCAACCTACTGTCGTTGAATTTTATTTAGGGAAGGAATGACACATACTACAAATTGTATATCTTGCTCTACAAGAGAGTAGGGGGGAAGTGAATGAGAGAGGTGATGTTGGAGGGGAGGGCAGCTTGGGGGGAAGGGTAGTTAGAAGCTTACACTTTTCTAAACTCACAGGGACAAGGCAGAGAATGGAACAAGTCGGGGTGGAATAGGATGGAGGGAAATATAGTCAGTCTTTCACGATATATCCACTATGGACATGTTTTGTATAACTACACATGTACAAACTATGTTGAATTGCTTATCTTCCCATTAAAGGTGGGAGATGAGGAAGGAAGGGAAAGAATCTGGATTGCAAAATTTTAAAATGAGATGTTTAAAAATATTATTATTATTATTATTATTTTATATGTAACTGGGAAATAAGATATATGGGCACTGGAGTAGAGAGATCCATCTTGCCCTACCAGAAAGTCAGGGGGGTGAGGGAGGAGGATGTAGGAGAGAGCATATTGGGGGAGGGGCTATACAGTGGGATCACTGTTTGGGGGTAGTGGGCAGGAGAAAGATAGGGAGAAAATTTGTAACTCAAAGTCTTGTGGAAATGGATGATGTAAACCTAAATAAATGTGAAAGTTAATTTAAAAAACATTTAAAATCATAAGAAGAAAAATATCTTTGTTCTTAATATAATAAATAATATGTAAGTCAAAAGCAAATCCTATGTTGATGGAAAACACGTTGAATATTTGCTAAGAAGATTCTATGTAAGGCAAAGCCATTATCAATGTGATTATGAAATTCCATTCTGGAAATGCTCAGTATAAGACAAAGACAAACAATGTATAGGATGATTTCCTTAGTCAGCTAAAATGAATTGAAACAATTACTAAACAGCACAGCCACGGTATATGACACGAACACACTGAAATCATCACATTCCTATATCTACCAACCTCCCCAGTGAAAGTCAATTTCCATTAAAAATTAATTGTTTACGGTATTTGGAGTTGTTATCTACAAAGACAGAAACAAACTAAATGCGATCAATCACAAAACAATACTCATAAAAATAAAGACAAGCTGAAATAATTGGGCAAATATTAATTGTTCGTAGGTAGATTGAGCCGCTATAATAAATATGGCAATGAAATCCAAATGAACTTACTTATTCAGTGTCGTACCAATTAAGCTACAAAAGGATTATTTTATAGAGCTATAAAAAGTAATGCAATTCATAACTAGGAACAAAAGGGCAATAATTTCAAGAAAAGTAATGAGAAAAATTGTGAAATAATGAAACGGGGTGTGTGGTATCAGATCTTAAACTATACTGTAAAGAAATGGCTGGTAACACCATTTGGGACAGATTTAAAAAAAAACAGAGAGGTCGATTGATTCACAGATTAGGTAAGTAACATAACAAATAGAAAAAAATCTGTTACTGTTCATAGCTATTCAAAGAGAAAACTTGTTCCTTAAAAAGACTGCGAAAGTATAAACTGGAGCTTGATTCTTCTGCAGTGAAATTCAAGGATTTATTAAGGGACTCCCAGCCCATTTTACTGACTAATGGGAAATTTCACATGGTTTCTTCTAGTTGGTAGTAACCCTTGAGGTTACCTGGTATAAGCCTCTAATCTCACCTTTACCTGCTCAAAGTAAAAGGTGTCTTTTCTTTAGTCTGTAGCCAAATTTTTATCAAGCCAATGCATGAATACTTCAAGCGCTGAGAATCAGTGAATGAAACAGTCATCCTATGATGGAGTGTCCAATAATTGTTATTCATTTTAAGAAACATGTAGCAATAATGATAATTATTGTTTGAAAGATTGTACAGAGGAGGGACAAGACCTGGCCTTAGCACTAAGAAGAACTGGTTCCAAGCCTTCCCTTTGACACCAGCCATCTGTGTAAGTCTTGGTTAATCACCCGACCTCCCAGGGTGCTAGAGATGTAACAGCTTGGGACTAGGGAG
Organism: Pseudocheirus occidentalis; assembly: GCA_028646575.1. Lineage (NCBI taxonomy): Eukaryota > Metazoa > Chordata > Mammalia > Diprotodontia > Pseudocheiridae > Pseudocheirus > Pseudocheirus occidentalis. The sequence continues at coordinate 10,566 of JAQQSW010007938.1, forward strand.
AATCCGTTGAGCACAGCTAGTTACTTTCTTCTTCATTTATCTAATCAGACTTGCAAGCAACTCCTGATAATTCCCTTCCACATTCGCAGAATCCCTGAGGTTTAGAACAAAAAGGAACCTTTGAGTATGTCTGCATCTGATCTTTCATTTTGCACATGATAAAAGTAAGACCACCTCTCTCCATTTATTCATTGCACTTGTTGCAAGATCTTCCTTGGTTATGTGAATATATAAAAGAGGGATTTCCCTGAAAGGTTTTGCTTCAGGTAATCATGCAACAAATTAGCATTCCTTAAACATTTAATGCCTTTAGATTATCTTTGACTTCCCACTTAACGGGCTTGCATGAAGAGTTCCGATTCATGCCAGACTATTGCACTGTTCAATGCTGGTGCAATTACAATTATCTGAATTTGTACAATTTTATGGACAGTATAATTTTCCCCAGGACAAAAAGCAATTTTTTAACGTGAGTTTTAATTCCCCAAACTCCCTTTTGCCCAGAATGGATACGAAGCATGTTTTTTTAATTGTCTTTATAGAGAGTATACAAATCACCCAATCAGAGAAAGAGCGATATGTTTACCATTCTTTCCCTGTATGGGTCCTTAAGCAATAAGGAACGAGGGTCCTCACTGCCTCCTCCCTGGGGATCTGCCAGCTCTGCCTCCCCCAGGATCCCTACAACCCTCTGAGCTGGGTTTTCAGGCTCATCTGTTTCTTCCTGACATCAGACTGTTTCTTGCCAACTTTCTCAATCACATTAGAGTTGCAGTGGAGGGAGAAGGGTGAAGCTCCAGCTTTGGCACTAATAAGGGTACTGGCAAGGGCGTTGGGAAGGAAGCCATGAAAAAGCTGTGAACTTCCAAGAGAAGTTTGGAGAAAGTTCCAGAGGTGCTATGTCAGGGGAATTAAGGATGGAAAACATGAGGACAGCAAAAAAAAAAAAAAAAAGCTGCGGGGAATTCATTTCAGCCCAATAAGCTAAAGAAAACACAGTGTTTTCTTGCCCAAATTATCGAGACAAGAAAAGATTATGTAAATTTGGAAAGTCAACTAATAAAGAAAAGGTATGTGGGGTTAACAAGGAAGCTGCATCCTGGGCCTCTTTATTTCAAAAACTATCAATTTCAACATGAAGTAACTGGACCGGTTAGGAAGTAGTGATTGCTACCTAAAAATAGCCACTAGTGAACCAATGAAAACAGTGAGCATTTCTGAAAGGAGCAGTCCCAGACAGCTTGCACTAGGGAATAAGAATGTGAGAGAGAGCCCAAGCTGAAGGTCATGGGTGGTCTACTACCTAGGTCAACACTTCAACATCTATGGATATGCCCAAAAGCCTGGATGACCCATTGACTGTACCACTGGGGGTGAGCATGGCTGATTCGGGGTCGACCAGATGTTGAATGAGACAGTGAAAGCATTCTCATAAAATAAAAAAGACAGTCACCAAACTTGAGCTAGGTCCTAGATGTCTTTAGGCCTAAGTTTCATGTTCCTGTAAATCACCTGATTTTGGGGAAATCAGACAGTGTGCTCTACTCCCCCTCCCTTCTTCCTGTAAGGGGCTTTTTGTGACAGCCTCCCTTTGCTATATATGGATAATCGTAGCTATATGTCTTTGTATTGGGCAAGAGGGGCTTTCCAGGGTCCTGCATAGACTGTGAGGTCATGTTACCCCACTAATGGGGTAATGATCCAGCATTAGGGGATTTTTGGTGGAAGGGGGTTTGGGGGTTTATCTGGAAATTTTGGAATTTTTCATAGAATTGTTTGTCCAAGGGTATAAAACTGCTGGCTTGCCTCTTCTTGTGTGCCTCCTTATACCAGACTGACTGGAGTAGGTGACGCCCAAATCTCGGGAGACTTGTCTTTAGAATAAAGAGCTTCTGTCTTTACCTTGAGAGATCTCTGAATTTATTTGGATAAGGGTCTTTGGGGTCTTCAGCCCAGACAGTTTGGTGGCCTGTACAGGGAGCCTCTCTTTGATTGAGGGGGATTCTTCCTTGCCAAAGATCAAGAGCAAGCGCGCACTGGGAATTTCCTGGAGGTCTCGGTCGTTGGGGAAGAATTACTACCCAGTCATAGAGAAAGACCTCTACAGAGGTACTCGGAAGAAAAAGAAAGTTCATTAGGGCTCCAACAGTAAAAAGGGGAAAAGAAACTAAAAGGAAAACAAGGAAAAGTCCAGCTGGCCCAGGGAGGACCTGGAAACCACAGTCCTAAAGTATGTATACATAGCCTGGTGGTAAGCACTTGTGGGTCTGGGAGATTTTGGTGAAGAGGTGAACACTTAAGGAAGGTCCCTAACCAATTCTCCAATGGAAGGACGCCAGTGAGCTAAAGGCTTCACAGGTGACTGAGGAGAAGTGGGCGACCCTTCTCATATAGTCTGGTTAAGTCTCTTTGACTTTGGGAGTTCGGTGACGTCTCCCATAAATTCATTAAGGATGGGAAAGGGACTATCTAAATGTTTCGGCTAAGAAATGATTGGAGTTGGAGCATATATGTCAGGTACCAGTCAGTTTAAATCTTTGTGATCTTTTGACTGTGTCTTTGTGGTATTTTGTTTCTGTTTTTTTTCTAACACCTTTCTGTGAGTCTTTCTGTGAGTAAAATTGAATCTCCTATTCCTCTCCCCTCTCAGGAGGGGGAGTGAGAAAAAGAAAAAGAAAAGAAAGATGTTTTACTGTTTAAAATTAATAATGTAGAAAATTTCCTTCCCTTTTCCATGTCCCAGGTCTTGGCCAGTCTTGGGATTTGGAAAACGAGGAAGGAGAAAGGAAAAGAGGGAATTTCCACCCCCTTAGTAAAAAAAAAATGGGGGGGCAGAGGATGATTAACACTTCCTGCCTTGCTCAAAAGTGAAAATACGAAGGGTAAATAGACAGATCAGGCAGTTTAAGAAGACCTGGGTAGATTCTTCTGGGAAAAAAAAATTGATGAAGAGGGAGGTAAGGAAAATCTCTAAATCAGGAAAATTGGAGATATATATTGAGGGTTGGTTTCTAATGGGA
>JAQQSW010007939.1:0-13585 GCA_028646575.1 Pseudocheirus occidentalis
GAACAGAAAATTTGCCATTCAAACACAAGAAGCATAAGAAGGTAAACACTGGAAAGAAATCATAAGGAACTTATCAAAGTTGAACTATTTACATGCCAACATTGAAAAACAATAATAGTGACTTATGAATCTTTTCTTAGAAGGTTTGTCTCTTCACTCTTTCTTAGAAAGACTGGGACAAACTAAATAAAGCTGGGGTGGGAGGCTCTGAATATAAATTGAAGGATTAAGGAAAGAGAGGATGCCAGATGACATTATAAGGCTTGCTGTTATTTATGGAAGGTGAAAAAATAGAGGAGCCTGGGGATGGGTGACCCACATAGTGAGCCACACTGGGTGGTAAGGGAATAGTGGACATCTCAAAGGCTGGCAAGTGCTTCTGGCTAATGGAAGCCAAACTGAAGAAGAACACCTGCACCTAAGATCCTAGAAGAGAAAAGCAGAGAGTATGGTCATTCCCTGGATATTTCCCAGTATAAGAAGGAAAGGAATTTTCAGCAGGTTAATAAATAATTGTCTAGATAAGGTGGGCCCCTTTCCCAAAGCTGTGGTTGACATAAAACCCCAATGAGCATATTTTGGTCAAAATTTTGGACTTCAAGACCTCAGAAGAACCTTTCTGTCCTAAGGTGAAGCAAGTTTTAATGTTAAGTCCTACTCATTCCTTCAGCTTAATTTTATAAAGTTCATACTGTGTGCAAGACACTTAGCTAAGTAAGCCTTGTGAATACAAAGGCAGATACAATATGGAACTTGTTCATGAAGATTACAGTCAAATAGAAGGACCAGCATATAAATCATGATACAAGAAACCAAGAAGTACCAAGGAGAATTTAGTAAAGGTTCTGTGAATCTCACTACCAAGGATATCAGAAACACAAATGTCTTATGTATCCAAAAATAATAATAATGGAAATTTCTATGGTAGGAAAGGACTGAAAACAAAAGGAATGTTTAATGACAAGGAACAGCTGAACATCTGGATATATGAATGTCATGAGAAAGGGACTTGCAAAATTACAGCTTCTCCCAGGGTAAAGAGAAATCACTGAGGAGTTTGAGGGGAAGGCCTAGCAGAAATATATTTCTTAAGCTATTATCCGGCCTGAAATTTTACTTTCCTTCCTTACCAATACCCACCATATAATTAAACGAATACTCTCTCCTACTCTTGAACCCCCTGCTGTTTGTCCCATCACTGCTCATTCCTTTTCAAGCCCTAACCCTGGATTGCTCCCATCATCAGCATCATCAGCTCTCATTCACATGCTGCTGGATGGAAGGGGAGGTGTCACACAATTTCTGTTTTCCAGTTTTAAGTGGGCCCTCCCTGCAAGGCAATCCTCTTATTATTCTCTAAGAGATTTCCTATCTCTTTCCATAAAATCTATTCCAAACCTCTCCTCAACTCTCCTGAGGCCCTTTGACAGGAGCTTCCTCTTATATCAAGAGCCATTGACATCCATCATCCCCCACTCCACTCTTGCCTCCCCCCAAATGAAGAGGTGAACTTTCCCTTTGTCAGAGCCAACCCTTCGCTACCTGTACCCTTCACCCCATCTCGTTTTTCTCTAATAAGATGCCCCCTTAATCACTCCTACCTGTAATGTTCAATTTCTATCTACTAATTCCTTCCCTTTTGCCTTCAAATATGCCTGATTCTCCACCCTCAAAAAAAACCAAACTTTCATTAGATCCTATCATCCACTTAAACTAGTTTCCTGCATCTTGTTCAGCCAAGTTCCTAGAGAAAGCTGTTTCTTCTACTTGCTCTCACTTTTTCCTTAATGCTTTGCAATCTGACTTCCTCCCTCATTACTCAAGTGAAACTGCTCTCTCCAAAGTCAACGGGGATCTAACTGCCAAAGCAGAGGATTTGTTCCCAGTCCTCATACTTCTGTAACCCTCTGTTCATTTGATATTGTTAACATCCTTCTCCTCCTGGATATTCTCTTTGGGTGACACTGTTCTTTTGTTTCTCATCTAACCTGCCTGACTACTTTATCCCAATCTCCTTTACTGGCTCATCATCCATATCACACCCCAAGACTCTGCCCTGGATTATTTGTTCCTCTGTCTCTAAATTTTCTCTTCACCATCTTATCTCAATCAGAACTCTCATGTGTTTAACTCCCATCCTTACACAGATGATTCCCAGAACTCTCTCCAGAGTCCCAGGCCTGCATCACCAACTGCCTGTTAGACATTTCACACTGGCTGTCCCATAGGCATCTTAAATTCAACATGTTCAAAGCAAACTCATTTTCTTCCCTTGTAAACCCAACCCTCTTGCAAACTTCTGTTCAGAGCTTCAGCAGACTTCCATTATCCCAATTTTGTAGCCTAGTTATCATCTCAAATCCTCCCTTTCTCTTATCCTACATACCAAGTGGTTCTGAAATCTTACTATCTCTGTCTCTACAACATCTCTGGTATCCAGCCAATTCTCTTATTCACATAGCTACAGTCTTAGTTCAGGCCTTCATCACTTTTCCTCATAATTGATCTCTACCTCAAGCCTCTTCCCACTCCAATCCATCCTCTACAAAGCTACCAAAGTGATTTTTCCTTAAATATAAATCTAACCATTTAAACCCTCTAATTCAATAAACTCTATGGTGTTTATCATAAAATAGAAATTCCTGTTTGTCATTTAAAATACTTTACAACCTGGACCCAACCCATTTTTCAAGCTTCATACATTCATACTTCTGCATTCTGAGTTCCAGTCAAAGTGGTTTTCTCTCTTACATGACATCCCATCTCCCTTCTCGACACCTTTGCACTAACCATCCCACCCTTCCAGAATGCTATCCCTCATCTCCTCTTCAGAGAATGTCTCAGTTCCTTCAGGCTTGACTCAAGCCCCATTTTCAACACGAAGCCTTATATGTATATATGTTACCTCTTCAGAATATAAGCTCCCTGAGAGGAGGGAGTGCTTAATTTTTTTTTATCCTTTATTTCAGCATTTGCCACTGTTACCTGTAGTGCTGTAATGCCAATGATGGCAGAACACCTGAGGACTGCTGCTGTGAATAATTTTAGGAGTCTAATCACGTAGAACTCTTTATTCAGCAGTAAACTGAAGCATAACATTCGTCAGAGCACCTTTACACAAAACATGTTAGCTATATATATGTCATGATACTCAGCATGTTATATGGCACATAGATAAATCATTACATTTGGTAACATTCCCCAAAATACTTGTTTACACAATTAAGGGGTCCCAGACTAGGGTCTTCCCTAGCATTACACTTCCTTAAGGGATAGCAGAAAATGCAAACACCATCCACCCGTAGGTCACAAGAAGTCACAATCTCCTCAGTCAATACACAGTGTCCAAGTAAAGTCCTCTCTCATCTTGACTTGAGTTTAACTTTTAAATCTCAGGACCAACCATTGGTTCCCAGCTGTTGCCTGGTTCACATGAAGGTAGGTCTCTGCTCTTGCTCCTTGTCTGAGCTCAAAGGGTTTATTCACTCTAAGCTCTTTCTGCTTCTACCTGACAGGGGGCTCCAGGGGCTCCTGCCTACAGCTTCTCTTTTTAGGAAAACAAAGCTTAACAGGGCTATAGCAATATTTATATACATTACCAGTGTGGTTTTCTCAATTCACTTTAACAACTCTTAAAATGGGCTTAAGCTAAGCTACTTTCCTGTGAACAGATCTCCACTTCAGTTAAATTCACTCATAAAGACCAACAGGGCTTCTGTCTGAGAAATTGACACCAGAGTGCAGACATCACAAACATTCTTTCTGTTAGGCGTCCCTACAAGCAAGTTTCCAATGCCTGCTCACGTTCTTTCTCTCAGTTCTGTTCCTCTCTCTACTCTCTCCCCTCTCCCTACAAGCAACACAGTATATACTCTTTCCAGTCAAAGACATTTTGTTTCAATCAGACTCGATTCAGTCAAAGGCACTTGATTGGCTAAGAGTCAATACAGAAAAAGAGCAAAAAAAAAAATCCTTCTTTGCTTCCTGTTACAAGTGCTTATCATGTTGCTTGGCACACTGTAGGTGCTTAATAAGTGTTTAGTTGACTGATTAGTAAATCGTGCCCAACCAGTAAGTGCATTCACCAAGGAACATGATATAGGATCTGCCTGGAGAAGTAGGGGCTCCCTCACTCAGGTAGAACACTCCATATCTCTCTAATGCATTTAGCTATAATTCCCCACAGTACATAGTGTTACACTTCATGGAGGTTGGTAGGCTAACTGAGATTTTGAAGTATTTGCTAGATATAGAGAAACTGGATGGGGCTTGTGAAAAGCTGAAGATGGAAGAGTGGTTTAAAAAGAATCGTCTGCTAAGTTATTTTTCCTGTCCAATAACAAGCAGGGGAAGTCAGGAATGTGCCTTGAACAGTGCTTCCTTGTGAATTGCAAAGATGCCTGTGGATGAATGGATTATAGCTTGTGGCCAATTTGTTCTTTGGACAAATATAAGAGTGCAGTAGCTGTGAGTGCTTGGATTTCCACTTCTGTTATCACGATTTTGGGAGTTGGATTTGAAAAAATTCCTGACTGTGGGCAAGGTAGAAAAATGCCCTTTAATGGAAAAACGTCTTGTCTTAAAGTTTCGTTTGCCAGTACAAGAAGCAGCAAGGATAAGATTTCAGAGGCAGCATGATCACAAAATTGATCATGTATAATCATTAGCCAAAGGGGAAGCTCTTTCTCACTAAAGATAGGGACCTGAGCTGCACAGATTAGGTTTATGAAGGACAAAGGATCATTGTGAAGAGCTAGTGCAATGTGTTAGAAAAAAAAACTGGGTCCTGGAGTCAGAAGATATAGTCATTGAGGAAGTCACTTCCCCTCTGAGTTTCTATCCTTTTAAAAATGGGGGTGGTTCCACTGCTAAGTACACCCCCCAAGGAAGTCCCACATACATAAAAACTTCACAGCATCATTTTTTTGTGGTAGTAAAGACTTGGAAAAAGTAGGTGGCCACCGGAGAAAGAATAGCTAAACAAACTTAATACATGATACTCTTGTGCCCTAAAAATGAACATGAAGACTTTATAGAAGCAAGGAAGACTTATGTGAACTGATGCAAAGCTAAATGAGAAGAAACAAGATGACAATATACATAGTGACTACAATGGTGCAAAAAGAAAGAAAAATAAACTGGAACTTTATTTTATAAATAAACAAACAAACAAACTAAACACTGGAATTAGAACAATCAGGCTTGACCCTGAAAGACCGCTGAGAAAACCGCATCTCCCTCCTGTCATTGCACAAAATGGGTCTGGAGTATTGCACACAGGGCTGATGTACTGGCTAGTTTTGCTGAACTATTTTTTCTCTTTTAAAATTTCTGATACAAGGGATAACTTGCTAGGTAGGGAAGGAGAAATACATTTTAAAGCAAAAGACATCAATAAAAATAAGACAGTTAAAAGAACAATTTAAAAAAAAGATAGAATAAGATGGTGATAACACTACTTGCCTGACAGGGTTGTTTTAAGGAAAGTTCTTTAAACTGTAGAAAGCCTGACAGGAATGATAGTTATTCTGTAGGGGTGAGCAACTCCCTTGGTTTTTAGAGGAGAAATAAATGAAGAGATAACACTTTCTTCATTATTGTTAGGAATTTTATGGTCGTACAGGCTCAGAGAATGTGAGAACTGGAAGGGACCTCACGGAACCAGCTTTTGAGATGTTGTCAAGATGAGTAAGAACCAAAAGCAACTTTTCATAGTAATAGAGAATTGGAAATTGAGGGGATGCTCACCAATTGCGGAAGGACGGAGCAAGTTGTGGCATATGAACATATAATGGGATACTATTGTGCTATAAGTAATAGAACATTGTATACAGTAACAGCAATATGATCAAGTATGATAGACTCAGCTCTTCTCAGCAATACAATGATTTAACAGAATTCCAAAAGACTTGTGATGGAAAATACTTTTTTTGAATGGAATGAAAAGTTTTTAAAAATTATAAAGAAAAAAGAAAAGAATTGAAGCATTTAAAAATATATATATACAGAGGGAAAACACAAACAGGACAACTTGAAAGTAACATTTTGAATTTATTATTTAAGAAAAGGCAAATTGTACACACAATAAAGAGTCACAGTTTCACATATAATCCTTTTTTCTCTTCTACTTTGTATATGGAAATCTGGGGTCTTTTGGTGTTTGTTAAGTTTAGAATTTAAATTTTTCTTAAAAAAAAAAGTTTTGTCTTTGTATTTCCGGAGTTTGACATATAGTAGATACTCAATGAATATTTGCTTGCTTGTTGTATTGATCCAGGAATGTATGATCCTAAAAGAAAACTGGCTGGTCACACAGTAGTATCCTTGTGAGGTCAATAGGAAGGCCTCTAGTACAATTGGGTAGACTGACTGTGGTGAATTTATGGTAAGACATGACCAAAAGTCACATGGAAAGGGCAGGTATACACAGACTGAAAATACACAGAGGAAATCATAGGTCCATTGAAGTAATTACGTATGTAAGGCCTTCCATTTATGACCATTAAATCTCATCTATTTGATTTGGCCCAATATACTGGCCTGCCAAGACCTTGGGATCACTATTTCTTTTCTAGATGTCCACTATTTCCTTAATAATATCATATTCTAGAATTCTGACAGGAATTAAAACAACGCCTATAGTTTGCAAGTCCCATTCTCTTTTTTTGAAAATCAGGACATCTAGGATGCTGTTCTTCATGACCTGTTAAAGATTGCTGATATTGGCTAAGGAGAGAACTGAAAAGAACTTGAGAGACCCGCTAGTCTATACCATACCTGAATAATGTCCCCTAGTCAGAACACAACAGAAATATAGTATACGCTTCTGATCACCATACTTTTGGATGGATAAAAATAACCTATAGGGCAATCAGGCTGGCAAGGGGACTGAGGATTAGGCTATGTTAAGACTGTTTGAACTGTGACTCTTTAGCTTGGCTAAGAGACTTAAGGGGCAGGGAGACATGATAGTTGTCATCAGACACTTGAAGGGGTGTCAAGTGGAGAAGGCTCCAGAGAGCAGAATTAGGAGAACTGGAGGGAATGCTATAGACACAAATTTTGGCTGGATATAAGGAAAAACTTCCAAACAATTAAGAGTTTGGAATGAAATGACCCAGGCCAAAAAGATCTCATCAATCAAGGCCCTCAATGGGAGGCTAGATTGAGATTTGTCAGGAATGTTGTAAAGCAGAAGGGCCCAAACACACAGCTCATGGTCACATATAGCCCATGACATTCCTAAGTATGACCCAAGGCAAATTAAATGTAATTGGGAAATACTTTACAAATAAATAAAAATATAATAAAACACAGATAACATTAAAACAATTTCAATATGTTGCCTGCAGGGATCCTTATGAATGGATTAAGGGCCCCTATTTTTATTCAAGTTTGGCATCGTTGTTGCAGAAGAGGCCTGTACAACATAAAGCCTGGTCTTTGAAACTGTACTGTTGCCACCGAGCACTCTCCTATTTGTCACATTATCTAAGGTGGCCAACCATTGTCCATATGTCTCTATTCTAACCTATCTGCTACCCAAAGAATTTTGGCCTATTTTAATTTTGGCCCCTACCAACTTCCAAGTTGTGCTGCTCTGTTGTAGAGGATATTTCTGTTTAAGTGTGGGTTGGAATAGATGATCTGAGATCTGATATTCTGATTCTGAAACTTGCATGTTTTATTCTCCTAAACTTTCACCCCCAAGTCATACTAGTTATTTTTATGGGTATTGCTGGGCTTCTAGGAAAATAGACTGCTCTTGACTGTTACATACACATCACATCCCTCAAAGAGGCAGCTAGGTGCCTCAGTAGATAGAGCCTCACCAATCTGGAATCAAGAAGACTCTTCCTAAGCTCGAATCTGAGCAGACACTATGCTCTTTCCAGTATCACTTTTGGGGAGAGCAGACCTATCTTCCCCATCCTGAAAAATCCCTCACTAGATTCTGTCATCCCATCAGCCATCATCCTGTGTCTCTCTTCTCTTTTGTAGCCAAACTCCTTGAGAAAACTTTCCACACTCCTTGTTTCCCCTTCTCCTTTCATTTTCTTCTGAACCCTCTGCAGTCTGGCTTCTGATCATCACTCAGCAAAATATATTCTCTTTCGGTGACCTCTAAATTGTAGGATGTCATGGCCTTTTGCTAGATCATCACTCATGTCATGCCACCTTAACTCTACTCCCCTACCCCATCAAATCCTGGGATCTCCTCTCTTTTCTCTCTTTATTGCCTCCCATGGTGACTTCCTCAGATCTCATGGGCTCATATAATCTCTATTAGATTATAATCTCCAGATGATTCCTAGATATGCAGCCCTGGTCTCCTTATTTTCAGTCTCTCATCACCATCTGCTTACATGACATTTCAAACAGGTGTCCCAGAAACATCCCAAACCTAATGTGTTCAAAACAACTCTTTATCTACCCTTGAGACCCACCCCTCTTCCTAATGGTGTCATCAACAGTCTGATGTTGCTGAGATACAAACCCAAGCCAGGAACTTGCAGAGCTTAGACTTGGGCCTTGGAAGGGTAGGGGACTATTCAGATTTTGTCCTGGATCAGATCACTCTGGGAGTATGAAAAGCTTATAGGTCCCCACCCTGAAAGCCGTCCCTGACATTCTAGAATAATACAACCCTCAAAAAAGCCTCAGCAGGACCATGCAAAATCTTTCCTCCCTTCAAGACCTAATTTAGAAAGCAGGTGAGAAGACTGAACAAAAACCAGAGAAACAACAGAAAAAAAGGAATCTTGCTATCTAAAGTTAATATGGTGATAGGGAAGGTAAACTCACAAACCCGGAAGAAGAGAATGATGCCAAAACATCTACAAGCAAATCTTCAAGGAAAAACAGATTGGGAACAAATATAAGTAGAATTACTGGAAGAGATGAAGCAAGAATTTTAAGAGTTTTAAAATGTTCTTGTCAGTGTAATGAAGCTTCTGTAGGAAAACAACTGGACAAGAAATGTGAGCTGTGGAAGAAACAATTAGAGAATGAACAGTTTGGAACGAGAGGTACAAAAATCTTACTTAAGCAATAAACTCTCTGAAAATTAGAATGAACCAAGTAGAAGCCAATGACCCCATGAGACAATAAGAAATATTAAAACAAGATCAAAAGAGTGAAAAAAAAGGCAGAAGAAAATGTAAGATATTTCCTAGCAAAAAGAACAGACAGGAAAAACAAATCAAGGAGAAAAAATTAAGAATCATTGGACTTTCTGAACACCATGACCAAAACAAGAGTCTTGACATCAAATTTCAAGAAATCATGAGGCACCTAGGTGGCACAAGTGAATAGAACCCTGGCCCTGAAGTCAGGAATACCTGAGTTGAAATGCAGCCTCAGACACCTGACACATTTATTAGCGGTGTGACCTTGGGCAAGTCACTTAAACCCAATTGCCTTGCCTTTCCTCCTCCAAAACAAAGAAATCTTAAAAGACAGCTGCCCAGATTTCTTAGAACCAGAGGGTAAAGTAGAAATAGAAAGAATCCACTAGTAATAATAAGAAAGAAACCTCAAAACAAAAACTCTCAGAAACATGATAGCCAAAATCTGTAGATTCCAGGTCAAAGAAAAACTTCTGCAAGCAACCAGAAAGTTTTCAAGGAGTGAGGGGCCAAGTCAGGATCACATATGATTTAGCAGATTTAGCTCTGAGAGGAGCATATTGGAATACTTTATTCACAAGGGAAAACAATGATACAGGCTAATTGCCAAATATAACATCCTACAAAACTGAGTATCATCTTTCAGAGGAAAAATTGACCTTTAATCAAATATAGAATCTCCAAGCATTCCTGATAAAAAGCCAGACAAACAAACAAATGAACAAACAACAAAACCAACCCAGAACTGTGTAGCAACTTTGAAGTTCTAGCACAGGAGTTAAAAGAAACATAAAATGATAAAACAATCAATGATAAAGAACTAATTAAATATCAACTCTTTATAATATGGAGAGATGCTGGATGTGTCCTGGGTGAACCCTATCATCATCACAGATCACAAAGGGAGTCTAATTATAATTAGATAAGTCTTTTGAGTGGTTATGTTATGTCTTTATGATGTTAAGAATTGAAGGAGGAGAAAAGGAATACATGGAGCACCAGGATGGGAGAAGGAAATACATGGAGGGAAGGGGAGAAGAGCAGAAGATTATGGAAAATTACCTCACGTGACTAGAGTGCACAAATATACATATGAACAAGAAGAAGGGGATGAGAGGAGGATTGCCTGATACTTGAACTTCACCCTCATTTGAACTGGTCAAGGAAGGGAAGAATATATACACACAGTTGGTACAGAAATACATTTCACTCAATAGGAAAATAGGAAGGAAAAGGGAGAGGGGGAAATTAGAAGAAAGGTAAATGAAAGGCAAAACAAACTCAGAATATGCAAAAAATATTTTTTGTGTGGCAGTGCAAATGGGAATCTGAAGGAGCTGCTCATAAATTGATGACTGCATTAACAAGTTTTGATATATCAATATGAGGGAGTACTATTGTGCTGTAAGAAATTATGAATGGTATGGATTCAGAGAAACCTAGGAAGACTTATATGAACTGATGCAAAGTGAAATGAACAGAACCAGGAGAGCAATTTGTACAGTGACATCAGTATGGTAAACCAAAGACAAACAACTTTGAAAGAATTAGGCACTTTGATCAGTATAATCAACCAGATTCTAGAGGACTATGATGAAACATGCTAACTACCTACTGATAGAGAGATGAAGGACTCAATTCAGAATGAATCGAATGTTTTGGGAATGGCCAATGAAATTTTTTTTTACTTGACTATACATATTTGTAACAGGAGTTTTGTTTTTCTTTAATTCTCTATTGGTGAGGGATGGGGGGGAGGAGATACATTTTGCTGATTGAAAAATAATCCATTTGATAGATGTGTCAGAGTCATACTTTGTGTCAAGAAGATAAATGTATGCAGAAGTCCACATTTGGCTAGGGATAAAGGGAGAAACAAAAGTAATATTTTTTTATGGAATATACTATATGCAACCCAAAGAATCAGAGCACATGAATAATAAGATTGTAATACGGATCACAAAACTCAGCACAAAGATGAGATTGGTCACAAGCAGATATCTTCTATAGTGCAAGCCTCATTCTGTTTAAAGCACAAGGATAAATTCCTGACTTAACCTTATAGACTTTTCCTAAGGGTTAATTGAAGAGAGTGATCAGCAGAACAGTTCATGAGAGCTTAATTTTGACCAACAAAAAGGATAATAGGCTAGTTAAAGTGAAAGTGACAGAAATCTTGGAGAGATATATGAGGGTGTAATTGTAGAGTTCATGAGATGGAGAAGGATTTGAAAATAGGATGTTCACATGACCCAGTTTGTTTTTTTAGGAGAGAAGCTCAAGAAATATGGGATACATTCAAGGATAAAATTCTGATGAGGAAAAAAGGAAATATAGATAAAAAGAACTATTAGAACTTCACAACCTAATAACTATCAAATTCAGCTGGAAAACAACTTGTATATGCAGGGCATGTAACTGAGAAAGAATACAGGAATGGAATAGTATTGTAAACAAAAGTGAAGTTTGTGAAAAGGCTTAGTACAACACAATTTTTAAAACTATGTTTGGAGTATAAAGTAGAAGGAAGGGAAATATTTTAGCTATTATTGGACACCTGGTAAAAGAAAGTAAAGCTTCCCTACTATTTAGTTTTAGTTGGTACTGAGAAGGATAGAATAAACATGGATAGGAGAAAACTGGAACTGATTATAGGTGAGATAGTAAGAGAATACCTGACTTTAAATGAGTTTGAATCTACCAAATTACATCAGTTACATCTCAGAGATGTAAGAGAGAAGTCATAGATGTGATTGCCAAACCATTCTCAATGATTTTTGAGTAATCATGAATAATTTCAGAAGTGCTGGAAGACCAGAAATGGAAAAAATGTCCCAATTATTTTTTTAAAATGAGATGAAAGTGAATTCTATAAAGTAAAACTGGCAAGTTTGATGTTGAGCTCAGACAAAATTTTAGAATGTATTGATTCTCAGGAATACTAATAGCAATCATTGAGAGTCAGCACAAGTTCATAAAATCATCCCAGATGAACCTCAGTTCTTTTATTTATTGTTTGATGGAGTTACTAGACCTTTATTTTAGAGATTAATGCTATAGATATAGTGTGTCTGGATTTCAATAATGGCAAAGTCTCTCAGTTATGAAGAAAATGGTGAAATGTATATATGGGATGTTAGTACTGACAGTTGGATTCAGAATTAGTTGAACAAATATACCCAAAGAGCGTTAGTCAACAGACATTTGTTAATACCTACTTTGTGCCATGTACTATACTAGAGATTCAATGAAAGACTGTACCCTCTACCAAATCCCTGTTCTCAAGGGCTCAGCAGGCTATTGTAGGAGCTAGCATGGAAAGAACTATATATAATGTACACAAAACACGACTAATTAGAGATGAGCAAAAGGGAAGGCATTAGAGGGATCAGGAAAGGCTTCCAATGGAAGGTTCAATTTTATTTGGAATTTGAAAGAAGCCAGGAGGAAACCAGAAGGATAGAGAGCATTCCAGGCATAAGAAACAAAGAAGATGCTCAGAGTGGGGTGACTGAGTTGTCTTATTTTTGGAACAGTAAGGAGGCCAGCATCACTATATATCAGAGGGCAGAAATAAGGTTTTGTTGTTCAGTTATTTCAGTCATGTCCTGCTTTTCCTGACCCTGATTCAAATAGAAGCTGCCAGTTCTTTTGAGAACTTGATTGTAATTCCTTGGTACTTGAACTGGTTCTTTCTGGATGCTAGCTATATATATTTTTTTCTTTGATGTGGGTATTCAAGATTTTGGTTGACATTTCTGGGCCTATTCCTTTTGCTGTGCCTATCAGGAGGTAAAATTGGTAGATTTTTTCTTTACTTTGTTCTTTGCTTCTAATAGATCTGGGAAACTTTCAATTACGGTTTCTTGAAATACAGTGCCCAGACTTTTAAAAGTCAACTTCCTTAGGAAGTCCAGTGTTTTCTAAATCTCTCTCCTTGACTTGTATTGTGATTTATTGTTTTTGCTATTGGATACTTAAATTTTCTTCCATTATTTTCAATCTTTTCATTTAGTTCCAATATTTCTTAGTGTCCCATGAAGTCATTGCTTTCACTTTGTTCTATTTTAGTTTTCAGGGATTCCTTTTCTTAGATGAGGTTTGCCTCTTTCTCTTCTACTTAGTCTCCTTCCATTTATTTTCTCCAGGGCTTTTGTTTTATTTTTTATCTCTTAATTCATTTCATCTAGATATTCATATAGTCATTGTGGAAACCATTTGTCCTTTGTGGTTGATATGGAGTCAGATTTACAATGATTATTGATACTTCTGGGTCTTTTCTTTGAGTTAAGTTTTTTCAGTTTCAGTTCCTTGGTCTCAGCATGGTACCAGTAACAGACTCAACATTCTGTCATGGCAGACCTCTACCTCCTAAATTTAGATCCCCCAATCCCCCCCCCCCAATCTTTGAGGTCAAATTCTAGGTCTTCAGGGGCCTCTCAGTCAGAATGTTAGAG